>JAWWNI010001657.1:5000-30000 GCA_034642065.1 Darevskia nairensis
CCCAGTCCTTCCTTCCCTTCTTGGTAGACCACCAACTTGACATGAGTCCACAGTGTGATGCAGCAGCTCAAAAAGCCCATGCAATGTAACTGGCTGGCTGACCGAGCGCAAAGGGTGCTCATCAATGGCTCCTCTTCATCCTGGAGAGAAGGGACTAGTGGGGTGCCACAGGGTTCTGTCTTGGGCCCCGTCTTATTCAACATCTTTATCAATGACTTGGATGACGGGCTGGAGGGCACCCCTATCGAGTTTGCAGATGGCACCAAATTGGGAGGGGTGGCGATTACCCCAGAGGACAGGATCACACTTCCAAAGGACCTGAGCAGATTAGAGAATTGGGTCAAAACAAACAAGATGAATTTGAAGAGGGAGAAATGTAGAGTACAAAACAAAATGAAAGGCACAAATACAGGATGGGTGACACCTGGCTTGAGAGCAGTACAAGTGAAAAGGATCTAGGAGTCTTGGTAGACCACAAACTTGACATGAGTCCACAGTGTGATGCAGCAGCTCAAAAAGCCCATGCAATTCTGGGCTGCATCCAGAGGAGTATAGCATCTAGATCAAGGGAAGGAATAGTATCACTGTATTCCGCTCTGGTCAGACCTCACCTGGAATACTGTGTCCAGTTCTGGGCACCACAGTTCAAGAAGGATACTGACAAGCTGGAACGTGTCCAGAGGAGGGCAACCAAAATGGTCCAAGGCCTGGAAACGATGCCTTATGAGGAACGGCTTAGGGAGCTGGGTATGTTTAGCCTGGAGAAGAGAAGGTTAAGGGGTGATAGGATAGCCACGTTCCAATATATCAAAGGATGTCCTATAGAGGAGGGAGAAAGGTGGTTTCCGGCTGCTCCAGAGAAGCGGACACGGAGCAACGGATTCAAACGACAAGAAAGACGATTCCACCTCAACATTAGGAAGAACTTCCTGACAGTAAGAGCTGTTCGACAGTGGGATTTGCTGCCAAGGAGTGTGGTGGAGTCTCCTTCTTTGGAGGTCTTTAAGCAGAGGCTTGACAGCCACCTGTCAGGAATGCTTGGATGGTGTTTCCTGCTTGGCAGGGGGTTGGACTGGATGGCCCTTGGGGTCTCTTCCAACTCTATGATTCTTGCATGTACCCCATTTTATTGTTTTAATTATTTTAATATTATTTATTTATTATTTTAATATTTGCTGGAAGCCGCCCAGAGTGGCTGGGGAGACCCAGCCAGACGGGCGGGGTACAAATAATAAAGTATATTATTATTATTATTATTATTATTATTATTATTATTATTATTATTATTATTTCGCCTCCTCCTCCGCCGCTGCTGCTCTTAACCCGTGCGCCCCTCCGAAGGACGGGACGTTTATTCCGTCTCCTCCGGGCTGAGCCGGGAGGTGGGGCGAGCGAGGCGGAGCCCTGCCCCCGCTGGGTGGGTGAGGGCGTCTGACTCTCGACGCCCCACTCGACGGGGATAACGGAGCCAGAAGTCTCCACTCCCTTGCGCCCTCCTTCCCAGGCTTCCTCCTTCCCCTTCCCATCCAAGGGGGAGAGAAAACAAACCCCCGAGAGGAGAAGGCCGCTGAATAACCCGGCACTCCATCATTGCCCACCTCCCCATATTTTCCCGAGGAGCGCAGAGTTTTTCTGTCGCTCCGATTTGGAGAGGGGTCTGGACCCGAGACGGGACCGGTGCCCTAGCTGTGCTGGGGGGGGGGGGAGAGAGAGCTTCGCTAGGGAAGGAGGGATTGGGGGGTCCCGTGGCGGGGAAACCAGCCCCCGAGAGGAGAAGCCCGCTGAATAACCCCACACCCCATCATCGCCCACCTCCCCATATTTTCCCGAGGAGCGCAAATTTCGGGGGGGGGCAGAGCTTTGCTAGGGAAGGAGGGATTGGGGGTGGGGGTCCCGTGGCGGGTTTTTTTTGGGGGGGGAACCAGCCCCCAAGGGCCTTTCCGCGCGCGCTTCCCAGTCACCCACCTCCCCATATTTTCCTGAGGAGCGCAGAGTTTTTCTGTCGCCCCAATCTGGAACCCGGACAGCACGGTGACCTAGCTGTGCGGGGGCTGCGGGGGGGGAGAGAGCTTTCCTAGGGGTGTGTGTGTGTCCTGTGGCAACTACTCCCTCGCGGCGGGGGTGTGGGTGTGGGGGGAAACCCAGCCCCCAACGCGCGCGTTTCCCAGTCCTTCCTTTCTTACGTGTATCCTTTCGCCTCCGCTGTTTAGCCGGTACGCCCCGTCGAGGGAAGCCAGCCCCACGGAGGACGGGCCGTTTCCCCGTCTCCTCCGGGCTCCGCCGGGAGGTGGGGCGAGCGAGGCGGCGGTGGGGAGGAGGAGCCCTGGCCCCGCGGGGAGGGTGAGGGCTGCTGACTCCCCACGCCCCACCCGGCGGGGAGAACGGAGCCCGAAGTCTCCACTCCCTTGCGCCCTCCTTCCCAAGCTGGGCGCTTCTAACCCTCTCCCCCCCTCCACCGCCCCACACCTCCAGCGGCGGCGGAAGAGGCCGAGCGGGCGCAGCCTCCCCGCCGAGTGATAACTCCCTCCCACCCCACCGCCCCACACCTCCAGGGGCGGCGGAAGAGGCCGAGAGGGCTATAAAGGCGGCTGTCCATCCCTCGCCGTGGGTGCCGCTGCCCTCAGGACGCATCGCCGCCCCATCCCGACGCCTCTCTTCTCCTTTCCCCCGAGGGAGGCGATGGATTATTCTTACGACGACGATTTAGACGAGCTGTGCCCGGTCTGCGGCGACAAAGTCTCCGGCTACCATTATGGGCTGCTGACCTGCGAGAGTTGCAAGGTAAGCGCAGGCCGGCCGCGCGTCGAGGAACCGCGCCGTGCGTAACGGAGAAAAGCGCTTCGGGCTCTCTTCTCCTTCTAAGGAACGGAGAGAGCGGAGTAGAGGTCCAAATCCGGAGCCCCGGAAATGTTTCAGGGCGCCAGCGTGGGCTTGTGGGGGTCTAAAAAATAATAATTGAGGTTGCCCCCTTCGGTGGCGGTCGTGTGGGATTACTCTGAGGAAGTATGGAAAGCTCAGAGCAAGAAGAAAGTTCGTTGGTCTCTAAGGTGCTACTGGAAGGAAATTTATATTATATTATATTATATTATATTATATTATATTATATTATATTATATTATATTATATTATATTATATTATATTATATTATATTATATTATATTATATTATATTATATTATATTATATTATATTATATTATATTATTATATTAATGTATCTGAAGAAGTCTGCATGCGCCCGAAAGCTCATACCAAGAAAAACTTAGTTGGTCTCTAAGGTGCTACTGGAAGGGATTATATTATATTATATTATATTATATTATATTATATTATATTATATTATATTATATTATATTATATTATATTATATTATATTATATTATATTATATTATATTATAATTATGTATCTGAAAAAGTGTGCATACACAAGAAAGCTCATACCAAAAACAAACTGAGTTGGTCTCTAAAGTGCTACTGGAAGGGATTATATTATATTATATTATATTATATTATATTATATTATATTATATTATAATTATGTATCTGAAAAAGTGTGCATACACAAGAAAGCTCATACCAAGAACAAACTGAGTTGGTCTCTAAGGTGCTACTGGAAGGAATTTTTTTATTTTATTTTTTTATTTTGTTATGAAATATGAAGCAGACCATCAGAACGCAACGCCCTTCCCCAAATGAACTGCGCGGCTCTCCGCTATGCCCGCCGACGGAATAACCATCCTGGATGGAAGCAAAACAAAAATACAAAATAAAATTACTTCCAGCAGCACCTTAGAGACCAGCGAAGTTTTTCCTTGGTAGGACCTTTCCTGTGCAATTATCATAATTGTTGTTTAGTCGCTTAGTTGTGTCCGACTCTTCGTGACCCCATGGACCAGAGCACGCCAGGCACTCCTGTCTTCCACTGCCTATCTATCTATCTATCTATCTATCTATCTATCTATCTATCTATCTGCCTGTTGTTATTGTTGTTTAGTCATTTAGTCGTGTCCAACTCTTCGTGACCCCATGGACCAGAGCACGCTAGGCACTCCTGTCTTCCACTGCCTATCTATCTATCTATCTATCTATCTATCTATCTATCTATCTATCTAGCTATCTATCTATCTATCTATCTATCTATCTATCTATCTATCTATCTAGCTAGCTAGCTAGCTATCATCTCTCTCTCTCTCTCTCTCTCTCTCTCTCTCTCTCCCTATCTATCACCTACCTACCTACCTACCTACCTACCTACCTACCTATCTGGTCGCTTCGAGAACACTGTCCAACCATCTCGTCCTCTGTCGCCCCTTCTCCTTGCGCCCTCCATCTTCCCCAACATCAGGGTCTTTTCTAGGGAGTCTTCTCTTCTCAGGAGGTGGCCAAAGTCTTGGAGCCTCACCTTCAGGATCTGTCCTTCCAGTGAGCACTCAGGGCTGATTTCCTTCAGAATGGATCGCTTGGATCTTCTCGCAGTCCATGGGACTCTCCAGAGTCTCCTCCAGCACCACAATTCAAAAGCATCCATTCTTCGGCGATCAGCCTTCTTCATGGTCCAGCTCTCACTTCCATGCATCACTACTGGGAAAACCATAGCTTTAATTAATCATAATAAATGTTGTTTAGTCCTTTAGTCGTGTCCGACTCTTCGTGACCCCATCTACATCATAATAAATACTGCCTTGAGAATTGGATCTCGCCCTGGGCGCCTTAACTGCATCCCAGCGCAAAATCCTCGGTGCAGAAAATGATGGTGGCGTATTTTAAATACGTGGTGCTGGGCGTGCGTATTTAAAAGAGGCTCATCTCTCCGCTAGGGATGGGGTTTGCAGATATTTGCAGGGCAGAACGGTGAGAGAAAGGATTGAAAAGGAAATAATGAGGATGGCAACAAAATTTGAATTATTATCGTTCTTATATGAAACAAAATAAAAGAATTCCGTTCCAGTAGCACCTTAGAGACAAACGATGTTTGTTCTTGCTACGAGCTTTCGTGGGCATGTGATAACTTCTTCCGTATTACAGTATTATTAAAATTAATCATTAAATTTATTATAATTTAGCCTGCTTGCTGGCATATATCAGTGGCTGTGGAAACATTGGAAAGAAATTTAAAAGCAATTGATGGAGGTGATCAGGAAGCTCTGACGTCCGAGGCATGGGGAGTCCATATATTATACACACACACACACATACATATATATATATATATATATATATATATATATATATACACACACACACACACACACATATATACATATATATATATATATATATATATATGGCATAATTGGAATGTTTTTTGTTTTTGTTTTTTAATTGGGAATTGTATAATTAATTTGGATTGTAATTTGAAATGTAATTTGGAATAATTCCAGTGTGATTTGTATTGGAAGATTTAATAAATAGATTTTAAAAAAATATAAAAAAATTAATCATTAAAATTAAGCCGTGCTACTGATCTTAGCAACGTAAAGGCAAAGGATTATATTGATTCCAACAGCTCGGAAATGATGGTGAAACGTATTCTTCTTAAGCGGCAAAGCATAGCTGTCAACTTTCCCCTTTTTTACGGGGAATCCCCTTATTCCGAATAGGATTCCTCGTGAGGAAAGGGAAAGGTTGACGGCTACCGGTATGCGCCAAAGGCATCCCCAGCGAACTCTGGATTAGCCAGTGCTTCGGAACAGTTTTTCATTAACCCTATATTCTGTTGAAAATCCCGGGACATATTTCGACTTGGGGAAGCATCACTCATCTGAATTTTCTAGGGCACATCTCTGTAGTGCAGTCCCACAAAGCTGGCCCTGAATAATAATAATAATAATAATAATAATAATTCTCTCTTGAAAACACACGTATCTGAAGAAGTGTGCATGCACACGAAAGCTCACATCCAGAACAAACTGAGTTGGTCTCTAAGGCGCTACTGGAAGGGATTATATTATATTATATTATATTATATTATATTATATTATATTATATTATATTATATTATATTATATTATATTATATTATATTATATTATATTATATTATATTATATTATATTATATTATATTATATTATATTATTATTATGTATCTGAAGAAGTGTGCATACACAAGAAAGCTCATACCAAGAACAAACTGAGTTGGTCTCTAAGGTGCTACTGGAATGAATTTTATTATTATTATATTATTATATTATATTGTATTATTATATTATTATGTATCTGAAGAAGTGTGCATGCACACGAAAGCTCATACCAAGAACAAACTGAGTTGGTCTCTAAGGTGCTACTGGAATGAATTTTATTATTATTATATTATTATATTATATTGTATTATTATATTATTATGTATCTGAAGAAGTGTGCATGCACACGAAAGCTCATACCAAGAACAAACTGAGTTGGTCTCTAAGGTGCTACTGGAAGGAATTTTATTATTATTATATTATTATATTATATTGTATTATTATATTATTATGTATCTGAAGAAGTGTGCATGCACACGAAAGCTCATACCAAGAACAAACTGAGTTGGTCTCTAAGGTGCTACTTGGAAGGCATTTTTTTATTTTCTATTTTGTTTTTGCTATGAGCTTTCGTGCGCATGCTGCTGGAAGGAATTTTTTTCCATTTTTTATTTGGATTTGACTACGGCAGACGACACACGGCTACCTATCTCATGAGGTGGCCAAAGTCGTGGAACCTCGGCTTCAGGATCTGTCCTTCCAGCGAGCACTCAGGGCTGATTTCCTTAAGAATGGAGAGGTTTGATCTTCTCGCAGTTCATGGGACTCTCAAGAGTCTCCTCCAGCACCATAATATACCTGATGGCAGCCCTATTTAGGGAAGTTTTTAACCTGTGCTATTTTAATGTATTTTAATATCTGTTGGATAATATCTGGGGAGACCCGGCCAGATGGGCGGGGTACAAATAATAAAATTATTCTTATTCTTATAATTCAAAAGCATCCATTCTTCGGCGATCAGCCTTGATGGTCCAGCTCTCACTTCCGTACATTACTGCTGGGAAAACCATCGCTTTAACTAGACGGACCTTTGTCGGCAAGGTGACGTGTCTGCTTTTTAAGATGCTGCCTAGGTTTGTCATTGCTTTTCTCCCAAGAAGCAGGCGTCTTTTAATTTCGCGACTGCGATCAGGGAACCCAAGAAAGTCAAATCTCTCCCTGCCTCCATTTCTTCCCCTTCTATTTGCCAGGAGGTGATGGGACCAGTGGCCATGATCTTCGTTTTTTGGATACCATATTTTGCGCTCTCCTCTTTCGCCCTCAAGCAAAGGTTCCTTAATTCCTCCTCACTTTCTGCCATCAAGGTTGTGTCATCAGCATATCGGAGGTTGTTTATATTTCTCTGAATTCCGGTTTGGGATTCATCCAGTCCAGCCTTTCGCATGATGAATTCTGCATATAATAATTATATAATATATTATTCATACCCCGCCCATCTGGCTGGGTTTCCCCAGCCACTCTGGGCGGCTTCGAACAGAACATTAAAATACAATAATCTATTCAATATTAAAACAACTATCTGACATTCAGAAAATACCTCAAGGCAGCCCTATTTGGGAAAGTTTTAATATCTGTTGGAGGCCGCCCAGAGTGGCTGGGGAGACCCGGCCAGATGGGCGGGGTACAAAAAAAATGTTATTGTTGTTGTTGTTGTTGTTGTTGTTGTTGTTGTTGTTATTATTATTATTATTATTATTATTATTATTATTATTATTATTAAAAGCCTCCCTAAACAGGGCTGCCTTCAGATGTCTTCTAAAGGTCTGGTAGTTGTTGTTCTCTTGGACATATAAGTTAAATATGCAGGAACGATAGGTTCCCTCAATTTGTTCCGGGGCCTTTTCCTCCCTAGAACTCTCTTCGAGAAACGCGCGGTGGGAATGAGTTGGAAATCGGCTCCGAGACGGAATAAAAACGCTTCCGGAATAAATGGAATAAAAATTAGAAAAAATTCCTTCCTGTAGCACCTTAGAGACCAACTCAGTTTGTTCTTGGTATGAGCTTTCGTGTGCATGCACACTTCTTCAGATACCAAATATTAATAAAAAAAATTCCTTCCAGTAGCACCTTAGAAACCAACTCAGTTTTGTTCTTGGTATGAGCTTTCGTGGGCATGCACACTTCTTCAGATACCAAATATTAATAAAAATAAATTCCTTCCAGTAGCACCTTAGAAACCAACTCAGTTTTGTTCTTGGTATGAGCTTTCGTGGGCATGCACGCTTCTTCAGATACCAAATATTAATAAAAATATAATATAATATAATATAATAATATAATAATAATAAAATTCCTTCCAGTGGCACCTTAGAAACCAACTCAGTTTGTTCTTGGTATGAGCTTTCGTGTGCATGCACACTACTTCGGAATAAATGGAAATGGACTGGTTTGAGGGCGACTTGCCAGGAAACGCGTCGCAGGGAATGCGTTCCGATTCCAGAAAAGGAGATTTCTTCCTTCCGAGGAAGCGCAAATTTGAGCAGTTAATCTTCCGAAGAGCCTACTCCGGAGAAAATTGAAGTTAGGGGATCCGGGAACGCGGGCCTTTTTGTGCCTCTTCGACAAACGCGCGGTGGGAATGAGTTGGAAATCGGGTCTGAGACTGAATCAAAACGCTTCCGGAATAAATGGAAATGGACTGGTTTGAGGGCGACTTGTCAGGAAACGCGTCGCGGGGAATGCGTTCCGATTCCAGAAAAGGAGATTTCCTCCTTTCGGGGGACGCGCAAATTTGAGCAGTTAATCTTCTAATATTCTCCGGGGAAAAGTGAAGCGAGGGCAGAGATTGGCGGTTGGGGATCCGGGGACGGGATCTTCGACAAACGCGCCGTGGGAATGAGTTGGAAATCGGGTCTGAGACCGAATCAAAACGCTCCCGGAATAAATGGAAACCGACTGGTTTGAGGGAGACTGGGTCAGGAAATCATAGCTGTCAACTTTCCCCCTTTTTTGGGCGGGAAATTCCCTTATTCCGAATAGGATTCCTCGTGAGAAAAGGGAAAGGTTCGTTGAGAGCTATGCAAATACGTCCCGGGCAATGCGCCCCGGTCGGGGTTCTGATTCCAAAAAGGAGATTTATTCGTCTTGGGGAAGCGCGAATTTGAGCGGTTAATATTCTGAAGAGCCTACGGAGAACTGAACTAGGGGAGCGGTTGGGGATCCGGGGGCGCGTTTTCCCGCGAGCAAGCGCGTGGATGTGATGGGATTTCTTTCCCAAGGAAGCGCCTTTGTAGGATTTTACGCACGGTGACTGTGCCAAAGACGCGCGAGGATTCTGCGCCCCTCTTTCCATGTATGAACCGGGGGACCGAAGGGAGGCCCGGAGCTCTGCGCTCGCCCCCCTCTGCGCCAAAGGCCGGGCGGTGCTCAGGATCCGACCCGGCAGCTGGCCAGCTCCGTCCTTCCTCTCCAGGAAGGGGTTTGCGCTAAGCAGCGTATCCGGGAGGCCGCTGAGCGAGCCGGAGCTGCTGGGAAGGGTGACAGAAGGGTTAAGGAGAAATTAGGGTGGGGTGGGGGGTGGGGGTGAGGCGAATATTGAATATCGCCCTCCGCCCCCCTCCCCTCGCCGGATGATGACACCCAGCAAGGGCATCCCTTTAAATCATCATCATCATCATCATCATTATTTATACCCCGCCCATCTGGCTGGGCTTCATTAAAATTAAACATTAAAATACAATAATCCATCAAACATAAAAAGCTTCCCTAAACAGGGCTGCCTTCAGATAATAATAATAATAATAATAATAATAATAATAATAATAATAATTTATTATTTATACCCCGCCCATCTGGCTGGGCTTCATTAAAATTAAACATTAAAATACAATAATCCATCAAACATTAAAAGCTTCCCTAAACAGGGCTGCCTTCAGATAATAATAATAATAATAATAATAATAATAATAATTCCTTCCAGTAGCACCTTAGAGACCAACTAAGTTTGTTCTAGGGATGAGCTTTCGTGTGCATGCACACTTCTTCAGATACATAATAATATAATAATATAATATAATAATCTTGCAGTCCATGGGACTCTCCAGAGTCTCCTCCAGCACCATAATTCAAAGGCATCAATTCTTCGGCGATCAGC
This sequence comes from Darevskia nairensis, assembly GCA_034642065.1. Lineage (NCBI taxonomy): Eukaryota > Metazoa > Chordata > Lepidosauria > Squamata > Lacertidae > Darevskia > Darevskia nairensis. The sequence continues at coordinate 15,114 of JAWWNI010001657.1, forward strand.
CTTCTTTATGGTCCAGCTCTCACTTCCATACATCACTACTGGGGAAACCATCGCTTGAACTATACGGACCTTTGTCGGCAAGGTGATGTCTTTGCTTTTTTTAAAACAACTGTTTTTTAACGACTGTAATTGGTCTTGCAGGAAAAAGCCAGGGGTGAGATGGCTAAAAAAAGCTTTGTCATGTATAATGAGATAAGAATCCAATGTCTCTATTCAGACCAGGTCTCTCCATGGTTTTAAGTTTGCTAATAAGTTGCAATTCAGCAACTTCTCTTTCCAGTCTATTTCTGAAATTCCTTTGCAAGAAGACAGCTACTTTGAGATCTTGTCTAGAACGTCCTGGGAGACGGAAGTTTTCTCCTACCGGTTTCTCTGTCTTGTGATTCCTGATGTTAGATTTGTGTCCGTTTGTCCTCTGGCGTAGGGTTTGGCCTGTTTGTCCGATATAGAGAGCTGAAGGGCACCGTTGGCATTTGATTAAATAGTCCTGAGATGGTACGTTTGACTTTGTTGGGGACAGTAACTGTGTTGTCTCGGTGTATGTGGCAGCAAAGTTGGCATCTGGGTTTATTGCAGGCTCAGATGTCTTCTAAAAGTCTGGTAGTTGTTGTTCTCTTGGACATCTGGTGGGAGGGCATTCCACGGGGCGGGCGCCACCACCGAGAAGGCCCTCTGCCTGGTTCCCTGTAGCTTTGCTTCTCGCAGTGAGGGAACTGACAGAAGGCCCTTGGAGATGGACCTCAGTGTCCGGGCTGGACGATCGGGGTGGAGACGCTCCTTCGGTTTACAGGACTGAGGCCGTTTAAGGCTTTCAAGGTCAGCACCAACCCTTTGAATTGTGCTCGGAAACGTCCTGGGAGCCAATGTAGATCTCTCAGGACCGGTGTTATGTGGTCCCAGTGGCCACTCCCAGTCCCCAGTCTAGCTGCCGCATTCTTGATTAATTGCAGTTTCCGGGTCACCTTCAAAGGTAGCCCCACGTAGAGCGCATGGCAGTAGTCCAAGCGGGAGATAACCAGAGCATGCACCACTCTGGCGAGACAGTCTGCGGGCAGAGAGGGTCTCATCCTGCGTCCCAGATGGAGCTGCGCTGGATACAGAATTAACCTGCGCCTCCATGGACAGTTGTGAGTCCAAAATGACTCCCAGGCTGCGAACCTGGTCCTTCAGGGGCACAGTTACCCCGTTCAGGACCAGGGAATCCCCCCCACCCACCCCCTGTCCCCCCAAAACAGTCCTTCTGTCTTCTCAGGATTCAACCTCAATCCGTTAGCCGCCATCCACCCTCCAACCGCCTCCAGGCACTCACACAGGACCTTCACCGCCTTCACTGGTTCTGATTTAAAAGAGAGGTAGAGCTGGGTTTCATCCGCATACTGATGAACACCCAGCCCAAACGCCCTGATTATCTTTCCCAACGGCTTCATGTAGATATTAAAAAGCATGGTTATCTTAACTTTATCTTAACTTTAGCACATCTTATCCCCCTTAGGGCTTCTTCAAGAGGACGGTACAGAACAACAAACACTACACGTGTACGGAGAGCCAGAATTGCAAGATCGACAAGACGCAGCGCAAGAGGTGTCCATACTGCCGCTTCCAGAAGTGCCTCGCCGTGGGGATGAAACTCGAAGGTGACACGCGTGGGGATAGTCTTCGGCGGGTGGAAGGGGGTGAGGCTTTGCAACACGGAAAGCGCCTTCTGCCAAGGGAGGGGGGAGGGATCCTGACACCTATGGGAATGTTCAGGGATGCAGGATATATTGTTTTATTATATCCTACGCAGCGGAAGCGTCCTGGGCCCATAACCCTTCGTGGGAATCAGAGATGCAGGAGAGGATGTATTGTTGGATTATATCCTATTCCAGCTTGACTTAACAAGTTCCACAATTTAGCCGAGCAACATTCCCCTTTGAAACCTACGCAGCGGAAGCGTGCTGGGCCCATAACAAGTTGTGGAATGTTCAGAGATGCAGGAGTGGATGCAGGCCTAGGCAAATAAGGTCTATCTATCTATCTATCTATCTATCTATCTATCTATCTATCTATCTATCTATCTATCTATCTATCTATCTATCTACCGGTATATCTATCTATCTATCTATCTATCTATCTATCTATCTATCTATCTATCTATCTATCTATCTATCTATCTATCTATCTATCTATCTATCTATCCTGTCTACTATCTATCTATCTATCTATCTATCTATCTATCTATCTATCTATCTATCTATCTATCTATCTATCTATCTATCTGCCTGCTGTTGTTGTTGTTTAGTCGTTCAGTCGTGTCCACCTCTTCGTGACCCCATGGACTAGATAGATAGATAGATAGATAGGCAGTGGAAGACAGGAGGGCCTGGCGTGCTCTGGTCCATGGGGTCATGAAGAGGCGGAGGTGGCTAAACGACAGAACAACAGCACTTTCCATGTTTCAGCCGAAACAAAATAAAAAATTAAAAAAAATCCCTTCCAGTAGCACCTTAGAGACCAACTCAGTTTGTTCTTGGGATGAGCTTCTGTGCGCATGCACACTAAGTTTGTTCTTGGCATGAGCTTCCGTGTGCATGCACACTAAGTTTGTTCTTGGCATGAGCTTTCTCCTAGCATCCTATTATTCTATCCTTCCACCCTCCTCTCCTAGCATCCTATTATTCTATCCTTCTATCCTTCTCTCCTAGCATCCTATTATTCTATCCTTCTATCCTTCTCTCCTAGCATCCTATTATTCTATCCTTCCATCCTCCTTTCCTAGCATCCTATTATTCTATCCTTCCATCCTCTCCTGGCATCCTATTATTCTATCCTTCTCTCCTAGCATCCTATTATTCTATCCTTCCATCCTCCTTTCCTAGCATCCTATTATTCTATCCTTCCATCCTCCTCTCCTAGCATCCTATTATTCTATCCTTCCATCCTTCTCTCCTAGCATCCTGTTATTCTATCCTTCCATCCTCCTCTCCTAGCATCCTATTATTCTATCCTTCCATCCTTCTCTCCTAGCATCCTGTTATTCTATCCTTCCATCCTCCTCTCCTAGCATCCTATTATTCTAGCCTTCTTTCCTAGCATCCTATTATTCTATCCTTCCATCCTCCTCTCCTAGCATCCTATTATTCTATCCTTCTTTCCTAGCATCCTAAAATAATCCCTTCCTGTAGCACGTTAGAGACCAACTCAGTTTGTTCTTGGCATGAGCTTTTGTGTGCATGCCTGCTTCTTTGGATACACTGAAACAGAAGTCACCGGACCCTGAACTATTTGAAGATGGCTCTGCTATGATCTCCCTCTGTGCGTGTTTATTTTTACCTTCTTTGGATTCTTTCAAACCCCAGTTGCTTCCCGGAGACACGTTTCCTTCCGGACCCTAGACGATGCTGTGGGAGCAGCCTGCCCCGGGACCCCCGGCCAAGCTTGCCTCCCCCTTTCCACCCCATGGAGGAATTTACTTTCGCTTTATGGCCTTCCAAGCCGCCACTCCCACTCTTCTCTAGGCTGCTGCAAACTCGCCAAGGCAGGAAAAGTCCCCGAACGAGACAGCGACCCACAACCGCAGTGAATTCTAGAGACGCGGGTGGCGCTGTGGGTTCAACCCCAGAGCCTAGGGCTTGCCGATCAGAAGGTCGGTGGTTCGAATCCCCGCGACGGGGCGAGCTCCCGTCGCTCGGTCCCTGCTCCTGCCCACCTAGCAGTTTGAAAGCACGTCCAAGTGCAAGTAGATCAATAGGTCCCGCTCCGGCGGGAAGATCAACGGCGTTTCCATGTGCTGCTCTGGTTCGCCGGAAGCAGGTTAGTCCTGACCCGGAAGCTGTATGCCGGCTCCCTCGGCCAGTAAAGCGAGATGAGCGCCGCAACCCCAGAGTCGTCCGCGACTGGACCTAATGGTCAGGGGTCCCCTTTACCTTTACCTTTACTTCTTTACTAATCTTATGCCTTTAAAGCCTCATATTTTAATCAAGGCACTTTTTAAATTTTTGGTTCGATTGATTTCTTACGACTGCGGTTCATTTAGCCATGGTTAAATATTCATTATGGTGCCGGAGGAGACTGTTGAGTGTCCCATGGACTGCAAGAAGATCACACCTATCCTAGGATTCTATTATTATTATTATTATTATTATTATTATTATTATTATTATTATTATCATTTATACCCCGCCCATCTGGCTGGGTTTCCCCAGCCACCCAACCGAATATTGAAAACAACACAGCATCAAACTCGCCTCTATAGCTAAGACACCCCGGCTTCCTTGACCACCCTTGGGAGGTGAGAAGGGAAGGGGGCGGAGCATGTCCAGATTAAAACCTAATCCCAAATGATTTTATTCCAAATTCCTCTTTCCCCTTCCATCGTACTTTCTGTTTCCCAACGTTTATCTATGTCCTGAATTGAGACTTCCTTCAATTTATCCCCTGCCTCTTTTGGTGGGGCTGTGGGTTAAACCCCAGAGCCTAGGGCTTGCCGATCGGAATTTCGGCGGTTCGAAATCCCGCGACAGGCTGAGCTCCCGTCGTTCAGTCCCAGCTCCTGCCAACCTAGCCGAAGAATGGATGCTTTTGAATTCTGGTGCTGGAGGAGACTCTTGAGAGTCTACATAATTGAAAGGGAGTCTAAGGATATCTATGGGAACTCTATGGTTTTCCCAGTAGTGATGTACGGAAGTGAGAGCTGGACCATCAAGAAGGCTGATGGCCGAAGAATGGATGCTCTTGAATTCTGGTGCTGGAGGAGACTCTGGAGAGTCCCATGGACTGCAAGAAGATCCAACCGATCCATTCTGAAGGAAATCAGCCCTGAGTGCTCACTGGAAGGACAGATCCTGAAGCTGAGGCTCCAAGACTTTGGCCACCTCATGAGAAGAGAAGACTCCCTGGAGAAGACCCTGATGTTGGGAAAGTTGGAGGGCACAAGGAGAAGGGGACGACAGAGGATGAGATGGTTGGACAGGGTTCTCGAAGCGACCAAGATGAGTCTGACCAAACTGCGGGAGGCAGGGGAAGGCAGGAGTGCCTGGCGTGCTCTGGTCCATGGGGTCAAGAAGAGTCGGACACGACTAAATGACTAAAGAACAACAACAGCCAGATGGATAGATAGATAGATAGATAGAGATAGATAGATAGATAGATAGATAGATAGATAGATAGATAGGCAGTGGAAGACAGGAGGGCCTGACGTGCTCTGGTCCATGGGGTCACGAAGAGTTGGACACGACTAAACGACTAAACAACAACAACAGCCAGATGGATAGATAGATAGATAGATAGAGATAGAGATAGAGAGAGATATATATAGATAGATAGATAGATAGATAGATAGGCAGTGGAAGACAGGAGGGCCTGACGTGCTCTGGTCCATGGGGTCACGAAGAGTTGGACACGACTAAACGACTAAACAACAACAACAACAGGCAGATAGATAGATAGATAGATAGATAGAGATAGATAGATAGATAGATAGATAGATAGAGATAGATAGGCAGTGGAAGGCAGGAGGGCCTGGCGTGCTCTGGTCCATGGGGTCAAGAAGAGTCGGACACGACTAAACGACTAAAGAACAACAACAGGCAGATGGATAGATAGATAGATAGATAGATAGATAGATAGAGATAGATAGATAGATAGATAGATAGGCAGTGGAAGACAGGAGGGCCTGACGTGCTCTGGTCCATGGGGTCACGAAGAGCTGGACACGACTAAACGACTAAACAACAACAACAACAGGCAGATAGATAGATAGATAGATAGATAGATAGATAGATAGATAGATGATAGATAGAAACATAGATAGATAGATAGAAAGAAACATAGATAGATAGATAGATAGATAGATAGATAGATAGATAGATAGATAGATAGATAGATAGATAGATAGGCTAAAGAACAAACAACAACAATAGCAACAGCTGGGGCTTCCTAGCCCCGCCTGGCGCGCTTTGCCCGAGGCGTTTTCCCGTGCGCACGGGCCAACGCCGCTTGCCTTCCTTCTTCGCTGCCGAGGGAAGTGGGAGGCGGAGGGGCTTTCTTGTGCCAAGAGACCCACGCGTCTCCTCCTCCTCTCCCAGGTTGGTGGGAGTCCCTCTTGGCGTCTGGAAACCCTCTCCCCCCTCTTCCCCTCTTCTCGGGGGACTAGGACAGGAGGAGGCAGGATCTTGCGCAAAGTTCCCTCTTTGGGAAGCGGGGGAGAGAGAGGAGAGCGCTCGCTGCCAGGGCGCGTTTCCAAGGCAGCCGCTGCGCTTTTGGGAACAGCGTCGGCCGCAGCGGGGATGGGGGAGGCGGCTGGGGGAGGCCAGCAGAGAAACACGTGCGAGGGCTTTCACACGAGCGGGGCGCAGCCTTGTGCTCTGCTCGAGGGTCGTGGCGCGGGCTGGTTGCTGTTGTTTAGTCGTTTAGTCACGGCCGAAGCTTGGCGACCCCATGGAACAGAGCACGCCAGGCCCTCCTGTCTTCCACTGCCTATCCATCCATCCATCTCCCTCCCTCCCTCCCTCCCTCCATCTGTCTATCTATCTATCTATCTATCTATCTATCTATCTATCTATCTATCTATCAATCTATCATCTATCTATCTATCTATCATTTTGCGCGCCGGGACGCACGGCGCGGTCTCCTCCTCCGGCGCGAAGGAATGCAAGGAGAGCCAAAGGAACCGGTTGTTAGGGGAAGCTCTCCAGTGCCAACAGGGGGGCGGGGGGCGGGGGATTCCTTCTCCCCCCTCACCTGCACGCCCTCCATCTTTCCCAACATCAGGGTCTTTTAGACGTTCAGTCGCGTCCGGCTCTTCGTGACCCCATGGACCAGAGCACGCCAGGCCCTCCTGTCTTCCACTGCCTATCCATCCATCCATCTCCCTCCCTCCCTCCCTCTATCTATCTATCTATCTATCTATCTATCTATCTATCTATCTGCCTGTTGTTGTTGTTGTTTAGTTGTTTAGTCGTGTCCGACTCTTCATCACCCTATGGACCAGAGCATGCCAGGCCCTCCTGTCTTCCACTACCTATCTATCCATCTATCTATCTATCTATCTTTCTATCTATCTATCTATCTATCTATCTATCTATCTATCTATCTATCTACATGTTGTTGTTGTTGCTTAGTCGTTCAAAAAGGTAAAGGGACCCCTGACCATTAGGTCCAGTCGCGGACGACTCTGAGGTTGTGGCGCTCATCTCGCATTATTGGCCGAGGGAGCCGGCGTACAGCTTCTGGGTCATGTGGCCAGCAGACTGAGCCGCTTCTGGCGAACCAGAGCAGCGCACGGAAACGCCGTTGACCTTCCCGCCGGAGCGGGACATATTGATCTACTTGCACTTGGACGTGCTTTCGAACTGCTAGGTGGGCAGGAGCAGGGACCGAGCGACGGGAACTCACCCCGTCGTCGCGGGGATTCGAACCGCTGACCTTCTGATCGGCAAGCCCTAGGCTCTGGGGTTTAACCCACAGCGCCACCCGCGTCCCACAGCGCCACCCACGTCCCTGTTTAGTCGTTTAGTCATGTCCGACTCTTCGCGACCCCATGGACCAGAGCACGCCAGGCACTCCTGCCTGCCTGCCTGCCTGCCTGCCTGCCTGCCTGCCTGCCTGCCTGCCTATCTATCTATCTATCTATCTATCTATCTATCTATCTATCTATCTATCTAAGACAGGTTTAAAAGGGGAATGTTACTCGGCTAAATTGTGGAACTTGTTAACACAATTTGGAATAGGATATAATTCAACAATATATCCCCTCCTGCATCCCTGAACATTCCCACAATGGGTTATGGGCCCAGCACGTTTCCGCTGCGTAGGTTTAAAAGGGGAATGTTGCTCTGCTAAATTCTGGAACTTGTTAACACAAGTTGGAATAGGATATAATCCAACAATATATCCTCTCCTGCACCTGTGAAAATTCCCACAAAGGGTTATGGGCCCAGAACGCTTCTGCTGCATAGGTTTAAAAGGGGAATGTTGCTCTGCTAAATTCTGGAACTTGTTAACACAAGTTGGAATAGGATATAATCCAACAATATATCCTCTCCTGCATCCCTGAACATTCCCACAATGGGTTATGGGCCCAGGACGCTTCCACTGCATAGGTTTAAAAGGGAATGTTACTCTGCTAAATTAGGATATAATCCAACAATATATCCTCTCCTGTATCCCTGAACATCCGCACACCTTCCTGGTTGGATTTTGTCTGATGCCTTTCACCCGCTTTCTCCCCCTTTGCCCCTCCTCCTCCTCCCTCCCTCCCTCCTCCCTCCAGCTGTGCGCGCTGACCGCATGCGGGGCGGCCGGAACAAGTTCGGCCCCATGTACAAGCGGGACCGAGCCATGAAACAGCAGAAGAAGGCCCTGATCCGCGCCAGCGGCTTCAAACTGGAGACGGCGGCCCCGCCGCCCATCGTGTCCCCCGTGCAGGCAGAGTATGGTGGGCTGTCGGCCTCGCTCCATGGCCTGAGCCACCACCACCACCAGCCGGGGGTGGCCAAGGGGCTGTCTCCGCCCGGCGGCAGCGGCGGCACTGGCCTAAGCAGCGCGGCCGCCATGACACCCATCGACTACGAGCGCAGCTCCTACGGGACGCCCGCCCTAGCTGTGCCGCTGCCCTCGGCTCACGGCCCGCTCTCGGGCGGCTACCACTACCCTCCCTTCACCAGCCGGGCCATCAAGTCCGAGTTCCCGGACCCGTACGCCAACCATCCGAACGAGGGCGCCCCAGCCTACCCCTACCCGGAGGTCTACGCCGGAGGGAGCTCCCCGGTTGCGGGGGTCGACGTGCCCGACGTGATCCTGAAACTGCTACAGCAGGAGCCCGACGAGGCGCAAGTCAAGGCCCGGATCCTGGGCTGCCTGCAGGAGGAGCAGAGCAAGGGCCGCCATGAGAAACTCAGCGCCTTTGGCCTTATGTGCAAGATGGCGGATCAGACCCTCTTCGCCATCGTGGAGTGGGCGCGCGGCTGCATCTTCTTCAAAGAGCTGGAGGTGAGTGGGGGGGGGGCAGAGGGGCAGGGTAACCTATATAAATAAATATGTAACTGTCAGTTTGTTCGTAACGGCTAATCTCCGAAAGTCCTGCGCCGATTGCTTTGAAATTGGGACGCAACGTCGGGTTCCATCCCTGGGGTGTTTTTACGTAAAAAAAGGACACGGATGTCACACCAGCGACAGGCAAAAAGAAAAAAAACCATACTTTTTTAGATCCTAGCCAATCGCATAGAGAGCAGCGTCAACACTACATAGCCACAATTGCAGTATTTTTCGCTCCATAAGACGTACCTGAACATAAGACGCACCTAGTTTTTAGAGGAGGAAAGGGTTAGGGTTGTTGTTGTTGTTGTTTAGTCGTTTAGTCGTGTCCGACTCTTCGTGACCCCCTGGACCAGAGCATGCTAGGCACTCCTGTCTTCCACTGCCTATCTATCTATCTATCTATCTATCTATCTATCTATCATCTATCTATCTATCTATCTATCTATGTACATGTTGTTGTTGCTTAGTCGTTCAAAAAGGTAAAGGGACCCCTGACCATTAGGTCCAGTCGCGGACGACTCTGGGGTTAGGGTTAGGGTTAGGGTTAGGATCTGTCTATCATCTATCTATCTATCTATCTATCTATCTATCTATCTATCTATCTATCTGCCTGTTGTTGTGGTTGTTTGGTCGTTTAGTCGCGTACGACTCTTCGTCACCCCATGGACCAGAGCACACCAGGCATTCCTGTCTTCCACTGCCTATCTATCTATCTATCTATCTATCTATCTATCTATCTATCTATCATCTATCTATCTATCTATCTATCTATCTATCTATCTATCTATCTATTTATCTATCTAATCTGTCTATCATCTATCTATCTATCTATCTATCTGCCTGTTGTTGTGGTTGTTTGGTCGTTTAGTCGCGTACGACTCTTCGTGACCCCATGGACCAGAGCACACCAGGCACTCCTGTCTTCCACTGCCTATCTATCTATCTATCTATCTATCTATCATCTATCTATCTATCTATCTATCTATCTATCTATCTATCTATCTATCTATTTATCTATCTAATCTGTCTATCATCTATCTATCTATCTATCTATCTATCTATCTATCTATCTATCTGCCTGTTGTTGTGGTTGTTTGGTCGTTTAGTCGCGTACGACTCTTCGTGACCCCATGGACCAGAGCACGCCAGGCACTCCTGTCTTCCACTGCCTATCTATCTATCATCTATCTATCTATCTATCTATCTATCTATCTATCTATCTATCTATCTCTATCTATCTGCCTTTTGTTGTTGTTGCTGTTTAGTCGTGTCCGACTCTTCGTGACCACATGGACCAGAGCGCGCCAGTCCCTCCTGTCTTCCCCTGCCTCCCGCAGTTTGGTCAGACTCATGTTGGTGGCTTCAAGAACACTGTCCCACCATCTCATCCTCTGTCGTCCCCTTCTCCTTGCGCCCTCCATCTTTCCCAACATCAGGGTCTTTTCTAGGGAGTCTTCTCTTCTCATGAGGTGGCCAAAGTCTCGGAGCCTCAGCTTCAGGATCTGTCCTTCCAGCGAGCACTCTGGGCTGATTTCCTTCAAGAATGGATCGGTTGGATCTTCTCACAGTTCATGGGACTCTCAAGAGTCTCCTCCAGCGCAGAATTCAAAAGCATCCATTCTTCGGCCATCAGCCTTCTTGATGGTCCAGCTCTCACTTCCGTACATCACTACTGGGAAAACCATGACTTGAACTAGACGGACCTTTGTTGGCAAAGTGACGTCTCTGCTTTGGAAGACGCTGTCTAGGTTGGTCATGGCTTTTCTCCCAAGAAGCAGGCGTCTTCTAATTTCGTGACTGCTGTCACCATCTGCAGTGATCATGGAACCCAAGAAGGTGAAATCTCTCCCGGCCTCCATTTCTTCCCCTTCTATTTGCCAGGAGGTGATGGGACCAGCGGCCACGATCTTTTTTTTTGGATACCATATTTCGCCCTCATGAAAAGGCTGCTTGCAAGACCCAAATCCTCCCGGCGTTTTCTGTCTTCTCTTGCTATGAGCTTCAAGCTGAAATAAAGTTGATCCTCTGGCAATGGACACGGAGGCTAATCTCGTTCCAGGGCAGAAGTCCTTTCCCAAGCGTTGCTAATCTCGCTTTTCCCGAGACGTAGACACCACAATTCCTTTCTTCAAAGAAACAGCTCCCTTCTCCCCAGAAATGGGGGCTGGGACGTGGTGTGTGTCTGCATGAGGAGGTATTTGTTTTTTTGTGCAGGAACGAACTTGCGTCAATGCTAGCCGCGATGAGACAAGAATTGCAGAATAACAAAGGATGGACATGGCCAACAAAAACTGGCGTTTAGTCCTTGATTTAGTTCAATATCTCTGATCCTATTTATGGAAGCTAGTTTGCTGTTGGTCAAAGGCAAATAGACTCCATCATACGAAAGGCTGGACTGGAGGAATCCCAAGCGGGAATTCAGATTGCCGGAAGAAATACCAACAACCTCTGATATGCGGGTGACACAACCTTGATGGCAGAAAGTGAGGAGGAATTAAAGAGCCTTTTCAGGAGGGCGGAAGAGGAGAGCGCCAAATATGGTATCCAAAAAACGAAGATGGTGGCCATGATAAACAAATCCACAAATATTAAAAATACAACGTATTACAATGACGCTCAACATCGAAAAGTCTGAAACTCCGCATCCAAAAAACGAAGATCACGGCCACAATAAACAAATCCACAAATATTCAAAATGCAACATATTACAATGAAGCTCAACATCAAAAAGTCTGAAGCTCAACATCCAAAAACGAAGATCACGGTGACAATAAACAAATCCACAAATATTCAAAATGCAACATATTACAATGAAGCTCAACATCAAAAAGTCTGAAGCTCAACATCCAAAAAACGAAGATCACGGTGACAATAAACAAATCCACAAATATTCAAAATGCAACATATTACAATGAAGCTCAACATCAAAAGTCTGAAGCTCAACATCCAAAAAACGAAGATCACGGCCACAATAAACAAATCCACAAATATTCAAAATGCAACAAATTACAATGAAGCTCAACATCAAAAAGTCTGAAGCTCAACATCCAAAAAACGAAGATCACGGCCACAATAAACAAATCCACAAATATTAAAAATGCAACATATTACAATGAAGCTCAACATCAAAAAGTCTGAAGCTCAACATCCAAAAAACGAAGATCACGGCCACAATAAACAAATCCACAAATATTAAAAATGCAACATATTACAATGAAGCTCCACATCCAAAAGTCTAAAGCGCAACATCCAAGAAACGAAGGTCATGGCCACTGGTCCCATCACCTCCTGGCAAATAGAAGGGGAAGAAATGGAGGCCGGGAGAGATTTCACTTTCTTGGGTTCCATGATCACCGCAGATGGTGATCATGGCAGTCACGGAATTAGAAGACGCCTGCTTCTTGGGAGAAAAGCAATGACAAACCTAGACAGCGTCTTCCAAAGCAGAGACGTCACCTTGCTGACAAAGGTCCGTATAGTTAAAGCTATGGTTTTCCCAGTAGTAATGTACGGAAGTGAAAGCTGGACCATCAAGAAGGCTGATGGCCGAAGAATGGATGCTTTTGAATGATGGTGCTGGAGGAGACTCTTGAGAGTCCCATGGACTGCGAGAAGATCCAACCGATCCATTCTTGAAGGAAATCAGCCAGGAGTGCTCGCTGGAAGGACAGATCCTGAAGTTGAGGCTCCAAGACTTTGCCACCTCGTGAGAAGAGAAGACTCCCTGGAAAAGACCCTGATGTTGGGAAAGATGGAGGGCACCAGGAGAAGGGGACGACAGAAGATGAGATGGTGGGACAGTGTTCTCGAAGTCACCAACATGAGTCTGACCAAACTGCGGGAGGCCTGTTGTTGTTGTTTAGTCGTGTCCAACTCCTCATGACCTCTTGGACCAGAGCATGCCAGGCCCTCCTGTCTTCCACTACCTATCTACCTATCTACCTACCTATCTACCTATCTACCTACCTACCTACCTACCTACCTACCTACCTATCTTCCTGTTGTTGTTGTTGTTGTTTAGTTGTTTAGTCGTGTCTGACTCTTCGTGACCCCATGGACCAGAGCACGCCAGGCACTCCTGTCTTCCACTGCCTATCTATCTATCTATCTATCTATCTATCTATCTATCTATCTATCTATCCGTCTGTCTGTCTGTCTGTCTGTCTGTCTGTCTGCCCTGCTTGTTGTTATAGTTGTTTAGTCGTTTAGTCGTTTAGTCGCGTCCGACTCTTCGTGACCCCACGGACCAGAGCATGCCAGGCCCTCCTGTCTTCCACTACCTATCTACCTATCTACCTATCTACCTATCTACCTATCATCTATCTACCTATCTTCCTGTTGTTGTTGTTTAGTTGTTTAGTCGCGTCCGCCTCTTCGTGACCCCATGGACCAGAGCGGGCCAGGCCCTCCTATCTTCCACTGTCTATCTGTCTATCTATCTATCTATCTATCTATCTATCTATCTATCTATCTATCTATCTGTTCCACTGCTTCCCAAGGTCACCCAGCAGCTGCATGGGGCAGCTGCATGGGGAGGATCAGGGAAGCGAATCCGGTTCCCCAGATTATGAGTCCGCCGCTCTTAACCACTACACCGCACTGTCTCTCAGAGGGGTGAGGAGTGCGGCTGGGTTGCCGCTGCTCTCGACACCCGTCCCCAGTGCCATATTCTCCCTCTCTCACCCCCACCCCGTCCCGTCCCGCCGTCCCCCAGGGTCGCCAGATTGGAATCGGATTTAACCCCCCCCCCCCAGATATATCGTTTCGTTTAAGGCCCGGCAATTGCGTCCGTCTGTCTCCGTGACAAACGACAGCCCTCCTCGCCCGCCAATCTGCCGGGATGAGTGATGGGCCGGCATCGTTGCCCTGTCACCCGGCCGAGAGTTACCGATCTCCGCTGGCCTTCGGGAGGGAAGACTAATAAGCGGACGGGCCAGGGGGAGATTTCTTGTGCCTGGAGAGAGGCGTGGGGAGGTCAGATCCGACACCCATAAATACCCTCTCTTAAGTGGGCTGAGATGAGATGTGTCAAGGCTGGACGGGAGATTTGCGGCTGGGCCGGGCGGCGGAAGAGATTGCTTCTAGGGTTGGGGCCGTCGTGTCCTCTTCCAGGGACAACCTATAATTCAATAAATCACATCGAGACGGATTTCTCCCGGAGATGGGATTTCTGGAGTTCACTCCGAGCGACGGGAATCGGACAGGATGGGTGCCGTGGGGGGAGATCTCGCGATTTGTATTTGTGGATCAGGGGTCAGCCAGCTTTTTCCGTCGTTCGGACGGTCCACCATGGGATGGGCCGGACTATATATTTTTGTGTGTGGAAAAAATAGATGAATTCCTCTATCTAGTCTACGTTAAGTTCCTAAAGACAAGACAGATCAAATTGAGTCATGGAATTAAACAACAAGGATTATACAATATTATTATTATTAATACTAATAATACTAATAATACTAGTACTAATACAATACTAATAATACTAATACTAATACAATACTAATAATACTAATACTAATACAATACTAATAATACTAATAATACTAATAATACTAATAATGCTAATGCTAATGCTAATACTAATACAATACTAATAATACTAATAATAATATATTATTTGTACCCCGCCCATCTGACCGGGCCTCCCCAGCCACTCCAACAAATATCAAAATACATTAAAATGGTATAAGCATATGACTATCATTATTATGCTCTGAGAAGAAAAGTGTTAGTTAACAAAATGTCGATGAGGAAAAGTTGTATGTAAGGGGAAGACACAGGGGGAAAGAAGATATGGGGAATTTTAATAGCATAAGGAAATAGAAATATGATATAGTATTAATAATACAAGTACAAGATCTATGTTACG
>JAWWNI010001657.1:35000-62500 GCA_034642065.1 Darevskia nairensis
ATGCACACGAAAGCTCATACCTAGAACAAACTTAGTTGGTCTCTAAGGTGCTACTGGAAGGAATTTTTTTATTTTGTTTTGACTATGACAGACCAACACGGCTATCTACCTGTATAGAAAGAAAGATATACATAGATAGATAGATAGCTAGATAGGCAGTGGAAGACAGGAGTGCCTGGCGTGCTCTGGTCCATGGGGTCACGAAGAGTCGGATACAACTAAAGATAGATAGATAGATAGATAGATAGATAGATAGATAGATAGATAGATAGATAGATAGATAGATAGGCAGGGGAAGACAGGAGTGCCTGGCATGCTCTGGTCCATGGGGTCACGAAGAGTCAAACACGACTGAACGACTGAACAACAACAACAACAACAGGCAGATAGATAGATAGATAGATAGATGGATAGATAGATGGATAGATGGATAGATAGATAGATAGATAGATAGATAGATGGATGGATGGATGGATGGATAGGCAGGGGGAGACAGGAGTGCCTGGCGTGCTCTGGTCCATGAGGTCATGAAGAGTCGGACGCGACTAAACAACTAAACAACAACAACAGGCAGATAGATAGATAGAAAGAAAGATAGATAGAAAGAAAGATAGATAAATAGATAGATAGATAGATGATAGATAGACAGTGGAAGACAGCAGTTAGTCTCCTGAGTTAGTCTCTAAGGTGCTACTGGAAGGAATTTTTTTATTTTTTATTTTCTTTTGATTGTTGAGAGAGAATTACATGAAGATTTGAGCTTGCAAGGAAGGCAGGGAGGTAGGCAGGAAGCGCAAGGAATTCTTTCGGCCTCCCTCCTCCTCCTCCTCCTCGAGCTCCAGCAGGGAAGGTTTGTGGGGGCAGCTCAGCCCGGCTGCCTTTGGAGACCCCCAGCGCCCAGCTGCAAAACAAGCGCAGCCCACGGCGCGAGAGAACAATGCCTCCTCTGCGCTCTTATCTCAATCCCTTCCCGGGCCAGTTTCTCGACACAGTGTCTCGCTGGCCGCATCCTGCAACCCGCATCCCCCCCCCGGGGCGGTGGGGTGGGGGAGAAGCGCCCCGTTGTTCGCACACAATAAGCCCAGTGTCTCCGGGGAGGCGGCGGCGGTGGATACATTTTGCGCGCCGGGACGCACGGGGCGTTCTCCTCCTCCGGCGCGAAGGAATGCAAGGAGAGCCAAAGGAACCGGTTGTTAGGGGAAGCTCCCCAGTGCCAACAGGGGGGCGGGGGGCGGGGGATTCCTTCTCCCACCTCAACTGCACGCCCTCCATCTTTCCCAACATCAGGGTCTTTTAGACGTTCAGTCGCGTCCGCTCTTCGTGACCCCATGGACCAGAGCACGCCAGGCCCTCCTGTCTTCCCCTGCCTATCTATCTATCTATCTATCTATCTATCTATCTATCTATCTATCTATCTATCTATCTATCTATCTATCATCTATCTATCCATATCTATCTATCCATATCTATCTATCTATCTATCTATCTATCTATCTATCTAGTCTATCTCTCTCTCTCTCTCTCTCTCTCTCTCCATCTATCCATCTGCCTGTTGTTGTTGTTTAGTCATTTAGTCGTGTCCGACTCTTCGTGACCCCATGGACCAGAGCACGCCAGGAACTCCTGTCTTCCATTGCCTATCTATCTATCTATCTATCTATCTATCTATCTATCTATCTATCTATACATCTCTCTCTCTCTCTCTCTCTCTCTCTCTCTCTCTCTCTCTCTCTCTCCATCTATCCATCTGCCTGTTGTTGTTTAGTCATTTAGTCGTGTCCAACTCTTCGTGACCCCATGGACCAGAGCACGCCAGGCACTCCTGTCTTCCACTGCCTTTCTATCTATCTATCTATCTATCTATCTATCTATCTATCTATCTATCTATCTACCTACCTACCTACCGGTATCTATCTATCTGCCTGTTGTTGCTGTTGTTTAGTCGTTTAGTCGTGTCCAACTCTGCGTGACCCTACTCAATCCTACTCAAATCCTACTCAAATAAAAGTATCTCTCTCTCTCTCTCTCTCTCCATCTATCTATCTATGTGCCTGTTGTTATTGTTGTTTAGTCGTTTAGTCGTGTCCGACTCTTCGCAACCCCATGGACCAGAGCACGCCAGGCACTCCTGTCTTCCCCTGCCTATCTATCTATCTATCTATCTATCTATCTATCTATCTATCTATCTATCTATCATCTATCTGTCATCTCTCTCTCTCTCTCTCTCTCTCTCTCTCTCTCTCTATCTATCTATCTATCTAGTCTATCTATGTCTCTCTCTCTCTCTCTCTCTCTCTCTCTCTCTCTCTCTCTCTCTCTCCCTCCCTCCATCTATCCATCTGCCTGTTGTTGTTGTTTAGTCATTTAGTCGTGTCCAACTCTTCATGACCCCAGAGCATGCCAGGCCCTCCTCTTCCGCTGCCTATCTATCTATCTATCTATCTATCTATCTATCTATCTATCTATCTATCATCTATCTATCTATCTATCTGACTGTTGTTGTTGTTCTTTAGTCGTTTAGTCATGCCCGACTCTTCGTGACCCCATGGACCAGAGCACGCCAGGCCCTCCTGTCTTCCACTGCCTCTCTCTCTCTCTCTCTCTCTCTCTCTCTCTCTCAGCCTTCTTGGTGGTCCAGCTCTCACTTCCATCCATCCCTACTGGGAAAACCATCACTTGAACTAGACGGACCTTTGTCGGCAAGGTGACGTCTCTGCTTTGGAAGACGCTGTCTAGGTTGGTCATGACTTTTCTCCCAAGAAGCAGGCGTCTTCTAATTTCGTGACTGCTCTCACCATCTGCAGTGATCATGGAACCCAAGAAAGTCAAATCTCTCCCTGCCTCCATTTCTTCCCCTTCTATTTGCCAGGAGGTGATGGGACCAGGGGCCATGATCTTCGTTTTTTGGATACCACATTTTGTGCTCTCCTTAAAAGGTTCTTTAATTCCAACAAGATCCAATCGGTGAACGTCAAAAGCGAGATGATCGCTGCAACCCCAGAGTCGCTCATGACTGGACCCAACGCTCAGGGGTCCCTTTACCTTTTAATGCTCTTTGGATTCTCACCTCTTTTCTTTTCTTCTTACTCCCAGGTAGGTGACCAGATGAAGTTGCTGCAGAACTGCTGGAGTGAGCTGCTGGTTTTCGACCACATCTTTCGCCAAGTGCATTATGGGAAGGAGCACAGCATCCTGCTGGTGACGGGCCAGGAGGTAAAAGCGCTAGGGCCTGCGGGTTCCAGACAGCGGCCGTGTTCGGAAGCGCTGCAGCAATATGTTGCAGCGTGCTGTGCCGCCGCTGCTCAGGATACTGGCCGCTTAGTTTCCTTTCCCCATGCCCACCCCACTGGTCTCATCTCCCCCACCCCCCACAAGTTGGCCCGCTTTTTGGGGGGGTGCGTGGGCATTGCCTCTACATCAGGGGCCATGATATAAACGTTCTGGGCACCCCAGTTCAAGAAGGAGACGGACAAGCTGGAACGTGTCCAGAGGAGGGCCACCAAAATGGTCCAAGGCCTGGAAACGATGCCTTCTGAGGAATGGCTTAGGGAGCTGGATACGTTTAGCCTGGAGAAGAGAAGGTTAAGGGGTGATAGGATAGCCATGTTGAAATATATCAAAGGATGTCCTATAGAGGAGGGAGAAAGGTTGTTTTCTGCTGCTCAAAAAGCCCATGCAATTCTGGGCTGCGTCAATAGGAGTATCGCATCTAGATCAAGGGAAGGAATAGTACCACTGTATTCTGCTCTGGTCAGACCTCACCTGGAATACTGTGTCCAGTTCTGGGCACCCCAGTTCAAGAAGGATACTGACAAGCTGGAACGTGTCCAGAGGAGGGCAGCCAAAATGGTCCAAGGCCTGGAAACAACGCCTTCTGAGGAACGGCTTAGGGAGCTGGGTATGTTTAGCCTGGAGAAGAGAAGGTTAAGGGGTGATAGGATAGCCGCGTTCCAATATATCAAAGGATGTCCTATAGAGGAGGGAGAACGGTGGTTTCCGGCTGCTCCAGAGAAGCGGACACGGAGCAATGGATTCAAACTACAAGAAAGAAGATTCCACCTAAACATCAGGAAAAACTTCCTGACAATAAGAGCTGTTTGACAGTTGGATTTGCGGCCAAGGAGGGTGGTGGAGTCTCCTTCTTTGGAGGTCTTGAAGCAGAGGCTTGACAGCCACCTGTCAGGAATGCTTGGGTGGCGTTTCCTGCTTGGCAGGGGGTTGGACTGGATGGCCCTTGGGGTCTCTTCCAACTCTAGGATTCTATGATTCTAATAATAATAATAATAATTCCTGCTTGGCAGGGGGTTGGACTGGACGGCATTTGTGGTCTCTTCCAACTCTAAGATTCTATGATTCTACTAGCAGACCCGGCCACGTGTTGCTGTGGTTTTTTGTAATGCTTAGGTCCCATGTTGAGTTTAGGTTAGGTTAGATTATGTATAATATATCCAGGTGATTCTATGATTCTATCATCCGCCTCCAGACACTCACACAATCTTTGTCGGTCACTATTCCTGTGATTACTCAGTCTCAACGTAGCTCCCCAAAACAAGTCATGTCCGCTGACTTTCTTGTACCCCTGACAAGAAGGTACTATTTTGGGGGTCCGCTGAGCCCTGCCGTCCTCCCCTTCCTTCCCAGGTGGACATGTCGACCGTCGCCATGCAGGCTGGATCCGTCCTGCACAACCTGGTGCTGAGAGCCCATGAGCTGGTGCTGAGAGCCCATTCTCTCCAGGTGGACCGGCAGGAGTTCGTCTGCCTCAAGTTCCTCATCCTCTTCAGCCTCGGTAAGTGCGGAGGTATTTGTCATTTGTGCAGACGGCATTTGTCGCCGGAAAGGCTAGCCAAAATAATAATAATAATAATAATAATTTATTATTTGTACTCCGCCCAAAATAACGAACCAAAATAAATGTGGGAAAGGCCAGGAACAGAGAGGATCATTCTTTCACATGTGGTGGGAGTGCCCAGAAATAGGAAGATATTGGAGTATGGTCCATGAAGAACTGGGGGAAAAAATGGCGGTATTTTTCGCTCCATAAGACGCACCTGAACATAAGACGCACCTAGTTTTTAGAGGGGGAAAGGGGGAAAGCCACGTTTTTTTTGAGGATCAGCTCAAAGTGGTGCAGCTTTTTTTTGCAAAGGGAAAAGCCCTGCTTTTTTTGAGGATCAGCTCAAAGTGGTGCAGCTTTTTTTGCAAAGAGAAAAGCCCTGGTTTTTTGAGGATCAGCTCAAAGTGGTGCAGCTTCTTTTGCAAAGAGAAAAGCCCCATTTTTTGAGGATCAGCTCAAATTTCTGCAGCTTCTTTTGCAAAGGAGAAAAGACCCCTTTTTTGAGGATCAGCTCCAATTTCTGCAACTTCTTTTGCAAAGGAGAAAAGCCCCATTTTTTGAAGATCGGCTCAAAGTTGTTGAGCTTACTTTGCAAAGGGGGAAAATCCCGTTTTATGGGGTTTAACTCACAGTTCTGCAGCTTCAGGAAAGGGAGCCATTTCTACAGTTTCCAGACAGATAATCGAATCAGCCAGTCACATGTTGCTGGGGAAACAGCCTCCCTGTGCAAGGGGGCGGGTTGGAATCTCTCTCCCTTATCTCTCTCCCCGATCATTTGCTGAGTGGGCTTCCTTTCAACACCCCCTTCTCTCTTTTTTTTATGAAAAAAGGAAGATCTGCTTTTGCCCCTGGGCAGTTCAGCTCCAGGGACCACACCTTCGCTCCATAAGACGCACAGACATTTCCCCTTACTTTTGAGGAGGAAAAAAGGGCATCTTATGGAGTGGAAAATACGGTAAAACGAACCAAAATAAATGTTGGAAATGCCAGGAACAGAGAGGATCATTCTTTCACATGTGGTGGGAGTGCCCAGAAATAGGAAGATATTGGAGTATGGTTCACGAAGAACTGAAAAAAAAATACTTCAGATCAATATTTGCAAAAACCCAGAGGCGTATGTTTTAGGGATGAGGAGATGCCAAAAGTTAAAGTACCTATAAGTTAACAAAATTACCAAATAATTCCTAAGCGGACAACTACAAGAATCAATACTTACAATTCATATGCTAAATCTTTTCTCTCAAAGTTTTGATATAATAATAATAATAATAATAATATTGTAATGTATTTTAATATCTGTTGGAGGCCGCCCAGAGTGGCTGGGGAGACCCGGCCAGATGGGTGGGGTACAAATAAAAAATATTATTAATAATAATAATTTATTATTTGTACCCAGCCCATCTGGCTGGGTCTCCCCAGCCACTCTGGGCGGCTTCCAGCAAATATTAAAATGCATTAACAATATTAAAATACATTAATATTTGCATACATTCGCTGGTAATATAAACCAAATCCTATTAGGATTTAAACATTATTGGTAAGGTTCCCGGCCCTTGGGAAACGGCCCCAATTTGCCTGCACAGATTAGAGATTTTTTTTAAAAAAATAATTTTTATTAGTTTGGCAATTTTATACGCACATTACTTCTCGGTTAGGTTTTCCATGCCTCCCCTCTCTCACAGTGGGAGGCTTAAATCTGACCCCCCTCACACAGAGATATACCCATTCCTCATACCCCTAACCTTAATAATATTATGCCTTAACTTTGCTTAGGCCTGGCCCCGATTTCCAGGCCAGGCCATTCTTATCTCTATTACATATTTCATATGACTCCCTCACGTCCTCCCCATTGATTTCATATTTCGTCATCTTATCCTCTTAACAGGTTCATACTTCTTCTGTTAAATCATCATCAAATATATCACATTATTATAACTAGGTTCATACCTCTGCTATCATGTACTTCTATTACATCTCCTTAGTTCCCCCCTACCTCCCCTTAGTCTCTTAGCGTCTAGCCTTGTTGTATCCTTTACTTATTCATATCATTAGCCGTGTCCATAATCATTGTCCTTAAAATCCGAGAAATATCCCCTTAACATCATATAAAATCCTTCACCCCACACCCAGTCTTTCCGAAGTCCATCTCCATGCATTCTCTTGTGCGATTTGGCCTTTTTCTTGGTCCCTTCTTTGCAGTTCCCTCTGTTTTTTCTTTCCAATCTTTCTTCTTCTTTTTGGATTTTCCTTCCTTGTTTTTGCCTTCACCTTCTGTCTTTTGGTGGCTCCAATTTTCTTCTGCCGAAAAACTTTTTCCCTGCAGCCAATCCTTTTTAATCTTTTTTCCTCCTTGACCTTGGTGGGTACTCCCTCCTCCTCTTCATATTCAGCTGGCTTGACATCATTCTTATTTTGGCCACATCTTATCTTCTCTGTGCCGGCTCGGATTTCAGCTCTCATTTCCTGTATTATGTCTAGTATTCTTTTCAGTCCAACGTCAGGCTTATTTTCCGCCATGTTCAAGAACACAGCTTTTCACAGTCAACAACAAATCCACTTTCAAGTTCAAATCCAACAGTTCCAATTCAATCCCACATTTTCTACCACTTTTTCCACTAGAAACTCCCAAGACCAGGGGTGGCAGTGGGATCGAATCTCTGTTACAAAAAGTTTTCCTTTTCAGTTACATTTCAATTGCATCGGTTACAAAGTTCCTATATAAAATTTCTCAATAGCAGGGGACTGACCTCCGTGTTTAAAATCCCCAGCAGTTCGCTAATTATGTCCAAATATCTTTTTGCTTACTTTTTAAAGTCCAAATGTTGCTTCTTGGAGGAATCAATGCGCTCAGAGCAGCCGGTCACGCAGCTTCACCCGACGGGGTTTTTCAGATCCGATGAGCACCGCCTCCCCTCGCTCTCTCTCTTGGAGCAGGGAAGGCGTTCCGAGCTCCTCCGGATCACTAGGTCCCGGGACATCCGACCCGGGATTTTTGGGGGCCGCTGCGCTGTCGCGGTCTCCCCTTTTCCCGGTCGGGTCGGGGAATGTCAGAGCGACATGTCCCCCCGACCGTCTGCTCCGGCGTGCCGACCGGAAGTCTGCACAGATTAGAGAACTGGGCCAAGGCAAACAGGATGAATTTGAACAGGGAGAAATGTAAAGTAGTACACTTGGGCAAAAAAAATGAAAGACACAAATACAGGATGGGCGACACCTGGCTTGAGAGCAGTCCATGTGAAAAGGATCTAGGAGTCTTGGTAGACCACCAACTGGACATGAGTCCACAGTGTGATGCAGCAGCTCCAAAAGCCCATGCAATTCTGGGCTGCATCCATAGGAGTAGAGCATCTAGGAATCTTGGTAGACTTGGTAGACCACAAACTTGACATGAGTCCACAGTGTGATGCAGCAGCTCAAAAAGCCCATGCAATTCTGGGCTGCATCCAGAGGAGTATAGCATCTAGATCAAGGGAAGGAATAGGACCACTGTATTCCGCTCTGGTCAGGTCTCACCTGGAATCCTGTGTCCAGTTCTGGGCACCCCAGTTCAAGAAGGAGACGGACAAGCTGGAACGTGTCCAGAGGAGGGCCACCAAAGTGGTCCAAGGCCTGGAAACGATGCCTTCTGAGGAACGGCTTAGGGAGCTGGGTATGTTTAGCCTGGAGAAGAGAAGGTTCAGGGGTGATAGGATAGCCACGTTCAAATATATCAAAGGATGTCCTATAGAGGAGGGAGAAGGGTTGCTTTTTGCTGCTCCAGAGGAGCGGACACGGAGCAATGGATTCCAACGACAAGAAAGAAGATTCCACCTCAACATTAGGAAGAACTTCCTGACAGTCAGAGCTGTTTGGCAGTGGGATTTGCTGCCAAGGAAGGGGTGGAGTCTCCTTCTTCTCCATCACCTGTCAGGAATGCTTGGATGGTGTTTCCTGCTTGGCAGGGGGTTGGACTGGATGGCCCTTGGGGTCTCTCCCAACTCTATGATTCTTGCATGTACCCCATTTTATTGTTTTAATTATTTTAAGAATAAAGAAGATTCCACCTAAACACCAGCAAAAACTTCCTGACAGTCAGAGCTGTTCGGCAGTGGGATCTGCTGCCAAGGAGGGTGGTGGAGTCTCCTTCTTTGGAGGTCTTTAAGGACCTGTCAGGAATGCTTTGATGGCGTTTCCTGCTTGGCAGGGGGTTGGACTGGATGGCCCTTGGGGTCTCTTCCAACTCTAGGATTCTATGATTCTACTAGCGGACCCGGCCACTCGTTGCTGTGGTTTTTTGTAATGCTTAGGTCTAATGTTGAGTTTAGGTTACGTTAGATCATGTATAATATATACAGGCGATTCTATGATCTCTGACCCAGGGTGGGTTCAACTGTTGGCTGCGCTGAGGATTCCAACTCTAGGATTCTATGATTCTACTAGCAGACCCGGCCACGCGTTGCTGTGGTTTTTGAAATGTTTTTGTAAAGCTTAGGTCTAATGTTGAGTTTAGGTTAGGTTAGATTATGTATAATATTCTATGATTCTATGAAACAGGACTTAAGCCATGAGCCGCCCCCCCACCCCCCATCTTGTGGCTTCCAGCAGCTGGTAATCTGGAACATTGCTGGACAGGCCTTCCCAAAACATGGGTGTTGTAAGTTTTCCTGGAGTGTCTTGTTGAACAGCAGCTGTGTTTGCGTCCAGAGGAATTCAGGAACAGCCTTGGATGTGGCCAGCCGTTGGTGATTGCGGGAGATTGCAGGCCTGCCTCTGACCTTGACGCAATATATGTAGGGCAATGTGGGGCTGGTAGCTGCTTCCGGTCCCTTCCAACTTGTGTTATTTCAACCTCCTGAGAAGAGAAGACTCCCTGGAAAAGACCCTGATGTTGGGGAAGATGGAGGGCGCAAGGAGAAGGGGACGACAGAGGACGAGATGGTGGGACAGTGTTCTGGAAGCCACCAACATGAGGCTGACCAAACTGCGGGAGGCAGGGGAAGGCAGGAGGGCCTGGTGTGCTCTGGTCCATGGGGTCACGAAGAGTCGGACACAACTAAACGACTAAACAACAACAACAACAACAACAGGCAGATAGATAGATAGATAGATGATAGATAGATAGATAGATAGATAGATAGATAGATAGATAGACAGACAGATAGATAGATAGGCAGTGGAAGACAGGAATGCTTAGCCAAACCATCTGCCTTCCCTTTGCTTTTGGCGCATTGCGTTAAAACTTTCCACCCGGCGGCGGCGCGGAAGCTCTTCTCCTCTGCCGGCGGCAAAGCGGGAACAAAAGGTTGCCCTCTGCCCATGCCCCGTGGCCCGGCTCCCCTCTCCGAGCGCGGCGCCAGTTGCACTACGAGCGGCGTGCCCTCTGCAGGCTCGGCTGCCACCTCCTCGCTTAGATATGTCGGCTGGATTTGCCCTGAAGAAAAGAATGTTCTCTCTCTCTCTCTCTCCCCCTCCCTCCCTCCCTCCCTCCCTCCTCTCTCTCTCCTTCCTTCTTTCCTTCCTTCCATGGGCGTACCCGGGGGGGGGGGCAGAGGGGGCAGCTGCCCCCCCAGAAGGCAGCCCTAGAAGCAAAAATGATCAGCGTCCATTCAAAGCAAACCTGAATGACCATGGCTTGCCCCCCCCCTAGTTTTGATCCTGGGTACGCCCCTGCTTCCTTCCTTATCTCTCTCTCTCTCTGTCTGTCTCTCTCTGTCTGTCTGTATCTCCTTCCTTCCTTCCTTCCTTCCTTCCTTCCTTCCTTCCTTCCCTCTCTCTGTCTCTCTCTCCCTCCCTCCCCTTCCTTCTCTCTCTCTCTCTCTCTCTCTCTCTACCCCTCCCTCCCTCCCTTCCTTCTCTCTCTCTCCCTTCCTTCCTTCTTTCCTTCCTTATCTCTGTCTCTCTCTCTGTCTGTCTCTCACCCCTCCCTCCCTCCCTCCCTCCCTCCTTCCTTCTCTTTCTCTGTCTCTTTCTCTCTGTCTCTCTCTCTCCCCCTCCCCTTCCTTCTCTCTCTCTCTCTCTCTCTCTCCCCCCCCCGTCTCTCTCTGTCTCTCACCCCTTCCTTCCTTCCTTCCTTCCTTCCTTCCTTCCTTCCTTCCTTCCTTCCTTCCTTCCTTCCTTCCTTCCTTCCTTCCTTCCTTCCCTCTCTCCCTCTCCCTCCACCTCACAATCTGCACTTGGCATCTCTCTTTCTCTCTCTGTGTGTGTTTCTGCGTGTTGTGTGCACGCAAACACAGCTGAGGAGGAAAGGCCTCCGCTTGAACCTCAATAGAATTCTTTCTCCTCCCCGGCAGGTAAAAAGAGCTTTAATTAAAATTAGGCCTCCTCTGAACAGCAATATTTATGAGCGACGGCACAGGTTAGCTTTGTTCTCCAGGAGGGCTTAATAGGAGCTTAATGGATCGACCCCCCAACCCTTCCCCACGCGCCCGCCTGACTCCCATTCTCCCGCCATCCACTTGAGCGCAGGCAAGTGCAAAACCGGCTTTCATGAGCCCGCATTCCCTTAAGCGGTTGCAATTTATCGCGAGCCTCCGGCGGACAAAAGCGACTCTGAATGCAAAGGACTCTCGAGGGTCCACAAATTGTCCCAGAGGGAGCGGCTATTGTCCCCGGACGGAGCCTTTGCAGCCGATGCCGTTCGCCCGGGCATTGTTGCCGGGATGAAAAGATTATTCAAATAGTCAATTAAAAGCCTGAATAGGGTTTCCTTCGGCGAACCAGGGGAGTCGATCGAGGCGAGCCCGGCTATTGTCGCGCCGCCTCGGAGTGTGCTGCATACGTGGAAGGAGAGAAAGCTTTCGCGGCGCGACTTCTCAGGGGCCGCACCCCCCTCCCTCGTTCTCCGGAGAACGAGAACTGCGACAATGCGATGCAGATCTGTACATGCAGGCCTGATTGTCGCGGCGGTGAAAGGAGGCGTTTGGCACCTCAGGTGCGAGGCGCACAAGGCCTGGGGACATCGGAAGAGCCCGGAGGCAGGATGCGGCCCTCGTAGGCCTGCATCCTGTTCTTGGAGTGGCCAGTGAGATGCCCATTATGGGAAGCCCACAAGCAAGACCCAGAAAGTGCCCTCTCCTCTCCTGTTGTTTCCGGCTGTTGTCGTTTAGTCGTGTCCGACTGTTCGTGACCCCATGGACCAGAGCACGCCAGGCCCTCCTGTCTTCCACTGCCTGCCTGCCTGCCTGCCTGCCTGCCTATCTATCTATCTATCTATCTATCATTATTCGTTTAGTCGTATCTGACTACTCGTGACCCCATGGACCAGAGCACGCCAGGCCCTCCTGTCTTCCACTGCCTGCCTGCCTGCCTGCCTGCCTGCCTGCCTGCCTGCCTGCCTATCTATCTATCTATCTATCTATCTATCTATCTATCTATCTATCATTATTCGTTTAGTCGTATCTGACTACTCGTGACCCCATGGACCAGAGCAAGCCAGGCACTCCTGTCTTCCACTGCCTATCTATCTATCTATCTATCTATCTATCTATCTATCTATCTATCTATCTACCTATCATTAGTCGTTTAGTCGTATCCGACTCTTCGTGACCCCATGGACCAGAGCACGCCAGGCCCTCCTGTCTTCCACTGCCTGCCTGCCTGCCTGCCTATCTATCTATCTATCTATCTATCTATCATCTATCCATCTATCCATCTATCTATCTGCCTGTTGTTGTTGTTTAGTCCTTTAGTCGTGTCCGACTCTTCATGACCCCATGGACCACAGCACGCCAGGCACTCCTGTCTTCCACTGCCCCCCCCCCTCTCTCATCTATCTATCTATCTATCTATCTATCTATCTATCTATCTATCTATCTATCTATCTATCTATCTATCTATCTATCTATCTATCTATCACCTATCTATCTATCTATCATCTATCTATCTATCTATCTATCTATCTATCTATCTATCTATCTATCTATCATCTATCCATCTATCTATCTGCCTGTTGTTGTTGTTTAGTCCTTTAGTCGTGTCCGACTCTTCATGACCCCATGGACCACAGCACGCCAGGCACTCCTGTCTTCCACTGCCCCCCCTCTCTCTCATCTATCTATCTATCTATCTATCTATCTATCTATCTATCTCTATCATCTATCTGCTTGTTGTTGTTGTTTAGTCGTTTAGTCATGTCCGACTCTTCATGACCCCATGGACCAGAGCACGCCAGCCACTCCTGTCTTCCACTGCCTATGTATGATTTCATTCAGAATGGATCACTTTGATCTTCTCGCAGTCCATGGGACTCTCCAGAGTCTCCTCCAGCACCAGAATTCAAGAGCATCCATTCTTCGGCGATCACCCTTCTTGATGGTCCAGCTCTCACTTCCATACATCACTACTGGGGAAACGATCGCTTGACCTAGACGGACCTTTGTTGGCAAGGTGATGTATTTGCTTTTGAAGATGCTGTCTAGGTTTGTCCTTGCTTTTCTCCCAAGAAGCAGGCGTCTTCTAATTTCGTGACTGCTGTCACCATCTGCAGTGATCATGGAACCCAAGAAAGTCAAATCTCTCCCTGCCTCCATTTCTTCCCCTTCTATGGGACCAGTGATGGGAGGTGATGGGACCAGTGGCTATGATCTTCGTTTTTTTGATGTTGAGGTTCAGACCGTATCTTTTAATTTCGTGACTGCTGTCACCTTGGAAATGCCGGTGAAGGCTAGGCGAGATAAACAAACCGTATCTGACAAGCGGTTCTCCTCCTTACCTTCAGATGTTCTCTAAACAAACCTTCGCTTCAAAGCCACTAGATTGTGTTTGCCTCTCTCAACACCGGCTGGAGGGATTTGAGCTTAATCCGTTTGGCCTTCCCAGGTGATGCTGGGGCTCAGGCGACATGGAAACCATTCTCCAAGGCGTCTGAAGGAGCTTAGCCGAAGACCGAAGGGTGGGAGAATGAGAGAGACAGGTATGAAGATCCGGAGATAAGCTCATCCTTCTTAAGCTGCCCACCTGCCTGGAAATGTACCTGTTCTGTGCAAATGCTGACAATGCAAGTTTCCTTCCTGGGGCCGGACTTCATCCACTGAGCGTGGAGTGGGGGCCACCGGTCTTCCCAAGAGGTCTTTGGCTAGGGGGACGCAGAGCGTTGGAAGATTCAGGACAGACAACAGAGAGAGCTGGACCATCAAGAAGGCTGACCGCCGAAGAATGGATGCTCTTGAATTCTGGTGCTGGAAGAGACTCTTGAGAGTCAATTGGATGGGAATCGAAGGATATCTATGGGAACTCTATGGTTTTCCCAGTAGTGATGTATGGAAGCGAGAGCTGGACCATCAAGAAGGCTGACCGCCGGAGAATGGATGCTTTTGAATTCTGGTGCTGGAGGAGACTCTGGAGAGTCCCATGGACTGCGAGAAGGTCCAACCGATCCGTTCTGAAGGAAATCAGGCCTGATATAGATAGATAGAGATATAGATAGATAGATGATAGATAGATAGATAGATAGATAGATAGATAGGCAGTGGAAGACAGGAGTGACTGGTGTGCTGTGGTCCATGGGGTCACAAAGAGTCGGACACGACTAAACGACTAAACAACAACAACAACAACAACAACAACAACAACAGGGAGATAGATGATAGATAGATAGATAGATAGATAGATAGATAGATAGATATAGATGATAGATAGATAGATAGATAGATAGATAGATAGATAGATAGATAGATAGATAGATAGATAGATAGATAACACGGTGTTATGGGGTCTCGGCGGCCGGTCCCAGTCCCCAGTCTAGCTGCCGCATTCTGGATTAGTTGTAGTTTCCGGGTCACCTTCAAAGGTTCAGGTTCGGGTTCGGGCTAGAGTTCGGCCTCCGCTCCCGAAGGAAGAAGAAGAAGAAGAAGAAGAAGAAGAAGAAGAGTTTGGATTTGATATCCCGCTTTATTGCTACCCGAAGGAGTCTCCAAGCGGCTCACATTCTCCTTTCCCTTCCTCCCCCCACAACAAACACTCTGTGGGTTGAGTGGGGCTGAGAGACTTCAGAGAAGTGTGACTAGCCCGAGGTCACCCAGTGGAGGAGCAGGGAAGCGAACCCGGTTCACCATATTACGAGGCTGCCCGCTCTTAACGGCTACACCCCACTGGCTCTCAGGAAGGGAGGGAGGTAGCAAGGAATGGAGGGAGGAGGACAGGGAGGGTGGAGGGAAGGAAGGAGAGGGTAAGAAATAAGAGAAGGAGGGAGGGAGAGAGAAAGGAAGGGAGGGAGGAAGAAGGAAGGAAAGCGAACCCGGTTCACTATATTACGAGGCTGCCCGCTTTTAACGGCTACACCCGGCCGACTCTCAGGTATCTCATTTCATGTGCAATTTCCTCTCCCCTGCTGCAGATGTGAAGTTCGTGGAGAACTCGAGCGTGGTGAAGGAAGCCCAGGAGAAGGCCAACGCAGCACTGATGCAGTACACCCTGGGCAACTACCCCCATGCCGCAGACAAGTTCCGGCAGCTCCTGACGCAGCTGGCCGAGATCCGGGCGCTGAGCATGCAAGCGGAAGAGTACCTGTACCACAAGCACCTGAGCGGCGACGTGCCGTGCAACAACCTTCTGATCGAGATGCTCCACGCCAAGAGGACTTGAGGGGGCCTCCCCCTTTCGTCTGGGGAAGAGACTCACGGCAGCGGAGGAGGGCGGTGGCAGGGAGGTCGGGACCCGGGATTTTGGGGTGTGGGTGTGTGTCGGGTGACAGGGACGGGCGAGTGTCTCATTGTCCCCTCCCACCCCCCAGGCGACCTCTCCCAGTTCTGACTTTCATACTGAGAAGAAGACGAAGGAGAGTTTGGATTGGATATCCCGCTCGATCCCTACCCGGAGGAGTCTCCAAGCGGCTCACATTCTCCATTCCCTTCCTCCCCCCTCACGACAAACCCTCTGTGGGGTGAGTGGGGCTGAGAGACTTCAGAGACGTGCGACTAGCCCAAGGTCGCCCACCAGCTGCATGGGCAAGAGCGGGGAAGCGAACCCGGTTCACTATATTAAGAGGCCGCCCGCTTTTAACGGCTAAAACCACACTGGCTCTCCAGGTCGCCTGGTCTCCCCACCCGGAAGCTGCGGGTGCAATCCCCCGACCCTTGCCCGAAGGTTGCTTTGTCTGCATTTTGGTGCGATTCGTCCCGAGTTCCGGGCTCTCGCTCTCTCAAAGTCACGGGGCTCAGCTGGGTGGAAGGCTGTCTAGGGGACGCTTTGGGTGGGGGTTGGCTTTCCTAACCGGGAGGGAGAGGGGTCTTCTCCCCGTGTGTGTGAAGGAGAAGAAGAGTTTGGATTTCATATCCCGCTTTATTGAGGAGTCTCCAAGCGGCCAACCATCTCCTTTTCCCTTCCTCCCCACACAACAAACCCTCCGTGAGGTGAGTGGGGCTGAGAGACTTCAGAGAAGGGGGACTAGCCTCAGGTCACCCAGTGGAGGAGCGGGGAAGCGAACCCGGTTCGCCATATTACGAGGCCACCCGCTCTTAATGTAACCCGGTTCACCATATTACGAGGCCGCCCGCTCTTAATGGAACCCGGTTCGCCATATTACGAGGCCGCCCACTTTTAATGGAACCCGGTTCGCCATATTACGAGGCCGCCCGCTCTTAATGTAACCCGGTTCACCATATTACGAGGCTGCCCGCTCTTAATGGAACCCGGTTCGCCATATTACGAGGCCGCCCGCTCTTAATGGAACCTGGTTCGCCATATTACGAGGCCACCTGCTCTTAATGGAACCCGGTTCACTATATTACGAGGCCGCCCGCTTTTAACGGCTACAGCATGCGTCTCTGCCTGAGCTTTCCGCCGGCTCTAGCTAGGTGGCTGGGGAAAGAGGGAGAGAAATAAATTCCCAGCAGAGGTCCCCATCGGAAGCCCCCCCACCTGTCCCTCTGCAGGTAGCGGCCAGGTGGTCCACAAAGAGGACTTCTGTGGTCCGTGTGCCACCATGATAGTGCGCTTGTTGTGCCTCAGATACACTGAAGCCACTCTTCTGAGCGGTTGGGAGACCTTTCAGCTTGCAGCTATGAGTTGAACAAGTCAGGGGCTCCTTCGATTTTGCTTTGGTTATCTGTTAGATGCCTTCATATATACCAGGCATAGGCAACCTTGGCTCTCCAGATGTGTTGGGACTACAGTTCCCATCATCCCTAGCTCACAGGACCAGTGGCCAGGGTTGATGGGAGTTGTAGTCCCAAGCCATCTGGAGGGCCGAGTTGGCCTGTGCCAGACAGCCCTAAACTCGACCTGCCTCCAGATGTTTTGGGACTACAACTCCCATCATCCCTAGCTCACAGGACCAGTGGTCAGGGATGATGGGAGTTGTAGTCCCAAACCATCTGGACGGCTGGAGTTTGCCTATAGCATGGGAAGACATCCGAAGATGAAGTTATTGGAATGGAAGACTCCGTTTTGGTTTTGGACTACAGTTCCCATCATCCCTGACCACTGGCCCTGTTAGCTAGGGATGATGGGAGTTGTAGTCCCACACATCTGGAGGGCCAGAGTTTGCCTATGCCTGGCTTAAACTTGGCAGGCTTCCTCAACCTCGGCCCTCCAGATGTTTTCAGACTGCAATTCCCATCATCCCTGGCCACTGGCCCTGTTCGCTAGGGATGATGGGAGTTGTAGTCCCAAAACATCTGGAGAGCCTATGCCTGATATATACCGTATTTTCTCGTCTATAAGACCCCCCTGATGTATAAGGCGCCCCCTATTTTTTCGGACACTCAGATTTAAGAAAACGGGGGGGAGATGTCTCTGTGTATTTTTGACGTTATTTTTTAGGGGGAAAACCTAGTGTTATACACGGGAAAATACAGTGTGTGTGTGTGTGTGTGTGTGTGTGTGTGTATATATATATATATATATATATGCGCACTATCTGACCCAGCCACGCGTTGCTGTGGCTGATTTGGTGAAATGGAATGTCGCCTCCACAAATGGCGGACAGGACGTTTCCGGCCGGCGTGGCTGTGCCGCGGCTTCCCTCTGTAGCTACTGGAGTGGGTGTCTCCAACCCACCAAGGGCAAACACCAAGGGCCTACCCTTTCCAGCCGGTCCGTACGGCCCTGGAAATGTCTGACACGGCCTGGCTCTGCGGCCGTTGGAGAGACAGCGCCGCAAACTGCAAAAATGGCGATTCCGGCCAGCGTGCCTATATCCCCGTCGACAGAGCCAGCAGTAGCATTTGCGGCTGGTCTGTTGATTGGATGGTGGCAGTGACGTCAGGAGAGGAGGAGGAGGGGTCGGAAACGGGTGTGTTGTGCTGTGCTGTTTAACATCCACTGGAGGGCACTATATCTTTTTCGCACAAAATCACATTTTTACCTGGGAAAGGTGTGGTATTTGTGCAATGTCAGTACCTAGGATCCCTCCCATATGGGCATGGTACGTTGTGTCCAAATTTGAACAGAATCGATCAAGGGGTTACGGAGAAAGGCGATCGTTAACAAACATGCAACTTGAACGATTTTATATATATATATATATATATATATATATATATATATATATATATATATATGGAATATACCATATTTTTCCATCTATAAGACACCCCTATGTATAAGTCGCCCCCTAATTTTTGGAGACTCAGATTTAAGAAAACGAGGGGAGATGTCTCCGTGTATTAGACGCCCCATAATTTTTGACGTTACTTTTTAGGGGGGGAAACTAGTCTTATACATGGAAAAATACGGTATACAGCAGTACCTCGGGTTACAGACGCTTCAGGTTACAGGCGCTTCAGGTTACAGACTCGGCTAACCCAGAACTATGACCTCGGGTTAAGAACTTTGCTTCGGGATGAGAACAGAATTCGGGCAGTGGTAGTCGGCGGTTCGAATCCCAGCGGCGATGGGGTGAGCTCCCGTTGCTCGGTCCCAGCTCCTGCCACCTAGCAGTTCGAAAGCACATCAAAGTAGATCAATAGGTCCCGCTCCGGCGGGAAGGTCAACGGCGTTTCCGTGCGCTGCTCTGGTTCGCCGGAAGCGCTTAGTCCTGCTGGCCACCTACCTGGAAGTTGTACGCCGGCTCCCTCGGCCAGTAAAGCGAGAGGAGCGCCGCAACCCCAGAGTCGTCCGCGACGGGACCTAATGGTCAGGGGTCCCTTTACCTGTTGACCAAACTTAAAACCATGGAGAGACCTGGTCTGAATAGAGACATTGGATTCTTATCTCATGATACATACCTTTGAAGGAGTCTCCGAGCGGCTAACAACCTCCTTTTCCCTTCCTCCCCCCCCAACAAACACTCTGTGAGGTGAGTGAGGCTGGGAGTCTTCAGAGAAGTGGGACTAGCCCAAGGTCACCCAGCAGCTGCATGGGGAGGAGCGGGGAAACGAACCCGGTTCACTATATTACGAGGCCGCCTGCTCTTAACGGCTACAATCACACTGGCTCGTTCTTCGTCTTGCTTTGAAAATAGTAATCAAACGTTGGGTGTTTCATAGCAGAGGTTGCCCCAGATGAAGGCAGATGTTAGTGTCCTCCTGGCGCCCCTTTCCTCAGTGAAAGCACGCCCCGCCAATCAGCCCCACCCACGTTGCCCCTGTGACCGAGTGGATCTCCACTCTGATCTAGATTTGGTGGCCACAGCTCTGCGGAGGAGCAGCTTCCACTCCAGCTTCCACTCCAGTCTGGCCCGCCAGATGTTTCAAACTACGATTCCCACCTCCCTGAGCTAGGGATGATGGGAACTGTAGTCCCAAACATCTGGAGAGCCAGGTCTGCTCTGTGAGGTGAGTGGGGCTGAGAGACTTCCAAGAAGTGGGACTGGCCCAAGGTCGCCCAGCAGCTGCATGGGGAGGAGCGGAGACACGAACCCGGTTCAGCATATTACGAGGCCGCCCGCTCTTAACGGCTACTCCACACTGGCTGGAGGAAACAACCTTTGTTCTATCCTCCATGTGACCGCCCTGGAGCTATTTGAAGATGGCTATCATATCTCTTCTCAGTCTCAACACTCTGTGAGGTGAGTGGGGCTGAGAGACTTCAGAGAAGGGTGACTAGCCCAAGGTGGGGAGGAGCGGGGAAGCGAACCCGTCTCACCATATTACGAGGCCGCCCGCTCTTAACGGCTACAACCACACTAGCTTTCCAGGTTGCCTGGTTTCCCCACCCGGTCGCCTGGTTTCCCCACCCGGCAGCTGCGGGTGCAAACCCCTGACCCTTGCCCGAAGGTCGCTTTGTCTGCATTTTGGTGCGATTCGTCCCGAGTTCCGGGCTCTCACTCTCTCAAAGTCACGGGGCTCAGCTGGGTGGAAGGCCGTCTAGGGGACGCTTTGGGTGGGGGTTGGCTTTCCTAACCGGGAGGGAGAGGGGTCTTCTCCCCGTGTGTGTGAAGGAGAAGAAGAGTTTGGAGTTCATATCCCGCTTTCTTGAGGAGTCTCCAAGTGGCTAACAATCTCCTTTTCCCTTCCTCCCCCCTCACGACACACACTCAGTGAGGTGAGTGGGGCTGAGAGACTTCAGAGAAGGGGGACTAGCCTCAGGTCACCCAGTGGAGGAGCGGGGAAGCGCACCCGGTTCACTATATTACGAGGCCACCCGCTCTTAACGGCTACACCACACTGGCCTGTTCCTGAAAATTTGCAAAGCCTTCGACGGAGACGCCTTCAGACGCTTGGACAACGCTGCTGCGATTGCTTCATTAATTTCCCTGTGGGTTTTGATTAAACTGCATTTTCCGCTCCAGATAATAATGTCTGGACTACTTTTGTGTGTGTGCGTCTTCTGGTTTGAAAGAGTCGGAGGAGACCGTTTGCAAGTGCCAACCTCTGCCTGTATGTGTTTTTTGTTTCCCCTTCTGAAATAAAGTGCTCTTAAATGTCTCCCTTCTCAACATTTTACTCAGAAAGGAATTCTGAGCATGATTAGTGGCGAACTACCTTACCAAATAAGACATTCCAATAAATTTTTCAATTCGCTTATAGCCCTGGGTGAGCGTCTGTTTTCTTCTCGTCCCCTCCTCCAAAAAAAAGTCCGCGTCTTCGGTTGGGTACCGTTCGGTGCCGTGCGGAGAAAGGCGCTCTGCAAATGCTCAGAGACTCTGCTCAATTTACCATGACGTTACAGGTTCAGGGCGGGTTATGGGGGGGGTCAACAACTGCTCCTGCCCACCCAGCAGTTTGAAAGCACGTCCAAGTGCAAGTGGACCAATAGGTCCCGATCTGGCGGGAAGGTCAACGGCGTTTGGTCTGCCAGAACGGCTTAGTCCTGCCGACCACCTACCCGGAAGCTGTACGCCGGCTCCCTTGGCCAATAAAGAGAGATGAGCGCCGCAACCCCAGAGTCGGACACGACTGGACCTAACGGTCAGGGGTCCCTTTACCTGTTGACCAAACTTAAAACCATGGAGAGACCTGGTCCGAATAGAGGCATTGGATTCTTATCTCATTATACATGACAAAGCTATTTTTAGCCATCTCACCCCTTGCTTTTTCCTGCAAGACCAATTGCAGTCGTTAACCGTCATCAACAGGTTCACCCCACCTATCAGCCCATCACCCATCTGAGTAATACCCCTCCCCACCCTCTCCCCATATATAAGGGTCTGGCGACTTCTGTTTCAGTGTATCTGAAGAAGTGTGCATGCACACGAAAGGTCAGACCAAGAACAAACTTAGTTGGTTTCTAAGGTGCTAGAATAATAGGATGCTAGGAGAGGAGGATGGAAGGATAGAATAACAGGATGCTAGGAGAGAAGGATGGATGGATAGAATAATAGGATGCTAGGAGAGAAGGATGGAAGGATAGAATAACAGGATGCTAGGAGAGAAGAATGGAAGGATAGAATAATAGGATGCTAGGAAAGGATAGAATAATAGGATGCTAGGAAAGAAGGATAGAATAATAGGATGCTAGGAAAGAAGGATAGAATAATAGGATGCTAGGAGAGGAGGATGGAAGGATAGAATAATAGGATGCTAGGAAAGAAGGCTAGAATAACAGGATGCTAGGAGAGAAGGATGGAAGGATAGAATAATAGGATGCTAGGAGAGAAGGGTGGAAGGATAGAATAATAGGATGCTAGGAAAGGATAGAATAATAGGATGCTAGGAGAGGAGGATGGAAGGATAGAATAATAGGATGCTAGGAGAGGAGGATGGAAGGATAGAATAATAGGATGCTAGGAGAGGAGGATGGAAGGATAGAATAATAGGATGCTAGGAGAGGAGGATGGAAGGATAGAATAATAGGCCCCACAAATAAGCTAGAGATGTGTTTTAAAGAAAGGCACATATATTCTAATCATCTCAAAACACCAGGCAGGCCCCACAAATAAGCCAGAGATGCATTTAAAATAAAAGGACACATTCTACTCATGTCAAAACACGCCGATTCCCGTACAGTCCGAGTGCTGGATCGAGAAGGCGATTGGGCCACATCCGGCCCACAGCCCTGGGCTAGAGTTACAGTCCATGAGAGCAGGGCACCGGCAGGTTTACGGAAACCACAATGGATGAGTCGGGGAAAGAATGAAGCCTGGTAAATCTTCTCCTGGCCCGTGAACCCGGGGCCAAAGGCCAGTTTGTTCAATGCCAGATATTTTGGGAAGAAACAGCCAGCTGGACACAGCTTTCTCGGGGAGAGAGGGGAACCTTCCGGTCTCCTGGATGCAATTCTTCGATCGTTGGTGTTGGATTGGGGTGGTAGAGGAGGAGATCAGATGGGGCAGGTCCTCTCATAAGCCTAAAGAAGAAACAGATCCATCAGTGCAGCCAACAGCAGAACCCACCCTGGGTCAGGGATCATAGAATCGCCTGTGTATATGATCCATAATCTAACCTAAAAAGCATGGGCTTTTTGAGCTGCTGCCTCACACTGTTGACTCATGTCAAGTTGGTGGTCTACCAAGTCTACCAAGACTCCTAGATGCTATACTCCTATTGACGCAGCCCAGAATTGCATGGGCTTTTTGAGCTGCTGCCTCACACTGTTGACTCATGTCAAGTTGGTGGTCTACCAAGTCTACCAAGACTCCTAGATGCTATACTCCTCTTGACGCAGCCCAGAATTGCATTGGCTTTTTGAGCTGCTGCATCACACTGTGGACTCATGTCAAGTTTGTGGTCTACCAAGTCTACCAAGACTCCTAGATGCTATACTCCTATTGACGCAGCCCAGAATTGCATGGGCTTTTTGAGCTGCTGCATCACACTGTGGACTCATGTCAAGTTGGTGGTCTACCAAGTCTACCAAGACTCCTAGATGCTATACTCCTATTGATGCAGCCCAGAATTGCATGGGCTTTTGGATCTGCTGCCTCACACTGTTGACTCATGTCAAGTTGGTGGTCTACCAAGTCTACCAAGACTCCTAGATGCTATACTCCTATTGATGCAGCCCAGAAGTGCATGGGCTTTTTGAGCTGCCGCATCACACTGTGGACTCATGTCAAGTTGGTGGTCTACCAAGACTCCTAGATCCTTTTCACTTGTACTGCTCTCAAGCCAGGTGTCACCCATCCTGTATTTATGCCTTTCATTTTTTTATTTTTATTTTTGTACTTTACATTTCTCCCTGTTCAAATTCATCTTGTTTGCCTTGGCCCAATTCTCTAATCTGTTCAGGTCCTTTGGAAGTGTGATCCTGTCCTCTGGGGTATTAGCCACCCCTCCCAATTTGGTGCCATCTGGAAACTTGATCAGGATGCCCTCAAGCCCAGGATTGCAGGATCAGGGCCCTCCTCCAGCGCTCAGGCGGTGAGCGTCCCCAACGTCAACAGCCCTTCCAAAATCATGAATAATTATTTATTATTCTTATTAATTAATAGTAAAAATATTAATAATAATTCTAAAAGTCTGGTCATCATTTTTCTCTTGGACATCCATCAAAGCCTTCTGGTCATTTTCTAATATCTCTATCTAATGTCTCTATTTTGTACATTAATCCTTGCTTTAAATTATGACATATATTCTTCTCTTTAAAATTCCATAATGCCATGATTTTCTTCCTAAATCTACAATAAGAATAATAAGAATAATAATAATAATAATAATAATAATTTATTATCCGTACCCCTCCCCAGCCACTCTTCCAGCAAACATTAAAATACATTAACACATCACAGATTAAAAACTTCCCTAAACAGGGCTGCCTTCAGGTATTTTCTAAATGTCAGATAGTTGTTTATCGCTTTGACCTCTGCTGGGAGGGCGTTCCACAGGGCGGGCGCCACCACCGAGAAGGCCCTCTGCCTGGTTCCCTGTAGCTTTACTTCTCACAGGGAGGGAACTGCCAGAAGGCCCTCGGCGCTGGACCTCAGTGTCCGGGCTGAACGGTGGGGGTGGAGACGCTCCTTCAGACATAATAATAATAACAATAATTTATTATTTACACCCCGCTCATCTGGCTGGGTTTCCCCAGCCACTCCGGGCAGCTTCCAACAGAACATTAAAATACAATTATCTATTAGACATTAAAAGCCTCCCTAAACAGGGCTGCCTTCAGATGTCTTCTAAAAGTCTGGTAGTAAACATACGCTTTCTCTTTCATACTGTATCTTACTTTTGCATTTCACCAAATCGGCCACAGCAAGGCGTGGCCGGGTCAGCTAGTTGGATCATATTTTCTTCTCTTGTAATTTTGGCACTAACGTGGCCAGGTCAGCTAGTATTAAAATACAATAATCCATCAAACATTAAAACCTTCCCTAATCAGGGCTGCCTTCAGATGTCTTCTAAAAGTCTGGTAGTAAACATGCGCTTTCTCTTTCATACTGTATCTTACTTTTGCATTTCACCAAATCGGCCACAGCAAGGCGTGGCCGGGTCAGCTAGTATTAAAATACAATAATCCATCAAACATTAAAACCTTCCCTAATCAGGGCTGCCTTCAGATGTCTCCTAAAAGTCTGGTAGTAAACATGCGCTTTCTCTTCCATACTGTATCTTACTTTTGCATTTCACCAAATCGGCCACAGCAAGGCGTGGCCGGGTCAGCTAGTATTAAGATACAATAATCCATCAAACATTAAAACCTTCCCTAAACCGGGCTGCCTTCAGATGTCTCCTAAAAGTCTGGTAGTTGTTTTTCTCTTGGACATCTGGTGGGAGGGCGTTCCGCAGGGCGGGCGCGGACACCCCACAAGTGAGGGCCCAGGGACTTTATATTACGAGGCCTCCCGCTCTTAACGGCTACGTGAAACGGGATCGGAAACCGCTGCCATGCCAAAACCCACGCCGGGTATGCCGTGCTAGCCTAAGCCCGTCCGAACGGCTCCTCTTCGACGGCTCGGGTGCCCAGCTGCGGAGACAATCTGCCTGTTGCTATGCGCGGCTTAGCAACCCACGGAGATGTATTCAAAGCCCATAATGACATTATCCCGGGGAAACAATGGGCCGCCACTCGAGCTGCGGTAAATGCTTTCTCCGACAAGATGAA
Source organism: Darevskia nairensis (assembly GCA_034642065.1). Classification (NCBI taxonomy): domain Eukaryota; kingdom Metazoa; phylum Chordata; class Lepidosauria; order Squamata; family Lacertidae; genus Darevskia; species Darevskia nairensis. The sequence goes on from JAWWNI010001657.1 coordinate 60,178, forward strand.
AAAAAGAAGATGTGTTCCTTATTGTCTGTGCAAATATGCGGCAGCGTCCCCCACTTTCCGGGGGCCTCGCTTCCCCCACATAATGGGCCGTGATGAATATTGACAGAAGATCATGTCTTCCGATAGCAGCCAGAAACTCATTAAGAGTGGCATGTGTGGGGTGGAGGTGGGAAAACGTAGCCTCTTGGGCTGTGAATGGGGTCCGGGGGCTTTCAAAGCAGAGGGGACGGACGCCAGCCTTCCTAATGGAAAGGAATCGCGTCCGTCTTGGTTTCAGGATATCTCTTTCTTCACCAGATGCCCAGGAACCCAGCGCAACTCCGTGGGTTAGCTTTGAAAGAGTATTTTTTATTTCGCAAGATAGCCGACGAGCAATTGGGTCGCAAGGCAACCCCAGATTTCCTCCTTTGCCTCTCCAGTTGTTGTCGTTTAGCCGTTTAGTCGCGTCCGACCCTTGGTGACCCCATGGAACAGAGCACGCCAGGCCTTCCTGTCTTCCACTGCCTGCCTATCTATCTATCTATCTATCTATCTATCTATCTATCTATCTATCATCTATCTATCTATCTATCTATCTATCTACCTATCTATCATCTACCTGTTGTTGTCATCGTTTAGCCGTTTAGCCGCGTCCGACCCTTTGTGACCCCATGGACCAGAGCACGCCAGGGCCCTCCTATCTTCCCCTGCCTATCTATCTATCTCTATCTATCTATCTATCTATCTATCTATCTATCTATCTATCTATCTATCTCTATCTATCTATCTATCTATCTATCTATCTCTATCTATCTATCTATCTATATCTACCTGTTGTTGTCATCGTTTAGCCGTTTAGCCGCGTCCGACCCTTTGTGACCCCATGGACCAGAGCACGCCAGGGCCCTCCTATCTTCCCCTGCCTATCTATCTATCTCTATCTATCTATCTATCTATCTATCTATCTATCTATCTCTATCTATCTATCTATCTATCTATCTATCTATCTATCTATCTATCTATCTCTATCTATCTATCTATCTATCTATATCTACCTGTTGTTGTCATCGTTTAGCCGTTTAGCCGCGTCCGACCCTTTGTGACCCCATGTACCAGAGCACGCCAGGCACTCCTCTTCCGCTGCCTATCTATCTGTCTATCTATCTATCTATCTATCTATCTATCTATCTATCTATCTATCTATCTATCTATCTATCTATCTATCTATCATCTATATCTATCTATCTATCTATCTATCTATCTATCTATCTATCTATCTATCTATGTATCTATCTATCTATCTATCCACGACTAAACGACTAAACAACAACAACAGGCAGATAAATAGATAGACAGATGATATAGACAGATGATAGATAGATAGATAGATAGATAGATAGATAGATAGATAGATAGATATAGATAGGCAGGGGAAGGCAGGAGTGCCTGGCGTGTTCTGGTCCATGGGGTCATGAAGATACGACTAAACGACTAAAGATAGATAGATAGATTTATAGATAGATAGTGGAAGAGAGGGGTGCCTGGCGTGCTCTGGTCCATGGGGTCACGAAGAGGTGGACACGAGTAATCATCAGGGGGTTTGGGACTGGGTGTTCATCAGTATCCGGATGAGACCCAGCTCTACCTCTCTTTCAAATCAGAACCAGTGGAGGTCCTGTGTGAGTGCCTGGAGGCGGTTGGAGGACGGATGGCGGCTTACGGATTGAGGTTGAATCCTGACAAGACAGAAGTGCTGTTTTTGGGGGACAGGGTGCAAGCGGGTGTGGGGGACTCCCTGGTCCTGAACGGGGTAACTGTGCCCCTGAAGGACCAGGTGCGCAGCCTGGGAGTCATTCTGGACTCACAGCTGTCCATGGAGGCGCAGATAAGAATATACGCGATAATTTAAAGCAAGGATTGATGTCCGAAATAGAGACATTAGAGAGAGGTTTTAGAAAACGACAAGAAGGCTTGGATGGAAGTCGAGGCCTTAAAAAGCCCAAGTGTTAAAAGATGGAAAGAAATTGGGATGGGTTTTATTATTGTTTCATCATCATCATCATTCTTTTATTCGACCGTCAGTCCAAAGAATACATTGGTACAGAATTAAAAGCATCTGAGAGAACTTTGGAAAAAAGGAAACGTGATTGTATTGTGTTAATGTATTTTAATATTTGCTGGAAGCCGCCCCGAGTGGCTGGGGAGACTCAGCCAGATGGGCGGGGTACAAATAAAAAATTATTATTATTATTATTATTATTATTATTATTATTATTATTATTATTAAACCAATAAATAATGATCTGGCAAACAAACAAACCAAACCCAAAAGGACGGTGGGCTT
>JAWWNI010001657.1:67500-73454 GCA_034642065.1 Darevskia nairensis
GGGAAGGTGAAGTAGTCTCTTTGCATGAGATAGCACCCTCAGGTTTTTTCGTCCTCCACCAATCGCGGACTGTGGGTCGGGGGGGGAGGAGTAGCGTTGTTAATCCGGGAGGGTTGTCCTTTCAGAGCTCTGCCAGTACCGGCGATCTCCGGCATGGAATGTGCTGGTCTGGTGTGGGGGCGCCAAGGAGAGCTTGGCTGTCTGGCTGGTGTACCGTCCACCCAGCACACCAGCAGCCACCCTGTCAGACCTACTGGAGGTGGCGGCGGGCTGGGCCTTGGAATTCCCAAACCTATTGGTTTTGGGAGACTTCAACGTCCATGCCGATGCCGCTACCTCCACACAGGCTCTGGACTTAGTGATGTCCATGGCGACACTAGGGCTCTCCCAGTTTGTTTTGGGCCCCACGCATCAAGCAGGTCATACGCTGGATTTGATCTTTGGTGATGGCATAGATGTGGCCATGCTCGCCTCTGTGGAGGTGCCATGGTCTGATCGCTACGCTCCGAGAGCCGAGATTGACTTCCCGCTCCTCCCCTGCTTGGGTGGCGAGCCTATTTTGGTTCGCCCGCGGAGGCTGATGGATCCTGACAGATTCCGTCAGGCTCTGCGGGACCCTGCTCCCCCTGGCGACTCATTAGGTGACCTCGTCAAGGACTGGAATAACCGACTTTTGGCAGCCATCGATGAGATCGCACCTTAAGCGCCCTCTGCGACCCCGCCGAAACCGGACCCCCTGGTTTACCGAGGGGCTTCGGAAAATGAAGCGGGATCTCAGACGGCTAGAGCGAGTATGGCGGCGTGCTCGCGACGGAGCCTCAAGAACATCTTCTAGGATGTTTATGAAGACCTATGAGATGGCAGTGAAAGCGGCAAAGAGGTCTTACTTCTCAGCTTCCATTGCATCCGCTAGCTCTCGCCCAGCACAACTCTTTAGAATAACCAGGTCCTTAACAACCCTAGAGGAACAGTTAAATTTAAATACGAATTTGACTCATAGCTGTGAGGCATTTGCGAGCTTTTTTGCGGAGAAAGTCCTGCTGCTCCGCCGTGACCTCCCTGCCAATTTGGAAACAATAACGGAACTGGAGGCCCCTCGACTGTCTTCGGGTCCAATATTGGACCACTTTGATCGGATACTCCCTGCCGATGTAGACAGATTCCTCCGAGCTGGAAGGCCCACCACTTGCTCCCTTGACCCGTGCCCGTCCTGGCTGATTAGAGCGTGTCCAGACGAGGTGCGGGCCCCCCTGGGTGAGATTATCAACTTGTCCCTTGGCACGGGGACCTTCCCACGGGAGTTGAAGGAGGCAGTGGTGCGTCCGCTCTTAAAGAAACCATCCCTAGATCCTTTAGATCTATCCAATTACCGCCCGGTTTCGAATCTTCCGTACCTGGGTAAGGTAATTGAGAGAGCGGTTGCTGAACAACTTAGTGGATTTCTGGAGGAAACATCGGCTCTGGATCCATTTCAGTCCGGCTTTCGCCCTGGTTATGGGACCGAGACGGACGGCTCTGGTCGCATTAACGGATGATCTCCGTAGACAGCTGGATCGAGGCGGGTCGGGACTGCTGATTCTCTTAGATTTGTCAGCAGCCTTCGATATGGTCGATCATGAACTTCTGGACCACCGCCTTCCCGACGTGGGGATTCAGGGCACAGTCCGACAATGGCTGCACTCCTTTATCTCAGGTCGGGGGCAGAGAGTGGCGCTAGGGAAGGAGTTGTCTCCGCGGCACTCCCTGGTGTGTGGAGTCCCTCAAGGTGCAATCCTTTCCCCGATGCTTTTTAACATCTTTATGCGCCCTCTCACCCAGATTGTCCGGAGCTTTGGGCTGGGTTGTCATCAATATGCTGATGACACCCAGCTTTATCTGTTGATGGACGGCCGCCCCGACTCGGTCCCAGACACACTGACCAGGTGTTTGGAAGCTGTGGCTGGATGGATGCGTGGGAGCCAGCTGAAGTTAAATCCTTCGAAGACAGAGGTCCTCTGGCTGGGTCGGGACGACATGGGGTTGGGGGGCCAACTCCCATCTCTTGCGGGGGCCCAATTAGTGCCAGTGCCTGCTGTCAAGAGTTTGGGGGTAACCTTCGACACCTCCCTTTCCATGGAGGCGCAGGTTGCAGCCACAGCAAAGGTGGCATTTTCCCATCTCCGCCGTATTAGGCAGTTGGTCCCCTACCTCTCTCGCCCTGACCTGGCCACAGTGATCCATGCGACGGTCACCTCCAGATTAGATTATTGTAACTCGCTCTACGCGGGGCTGCCCTTGGGGCTGACCCAGAAACTCCAGCGAGTGCAGAATGCCGCTTACGGGGGCTCTGCGCCGCGGGATCACATTCATCCAGTGCTCTACCAGCTGCACTGGCTCCCGGTGGAGTACAGGATCAGGTCTAAGGTGCTGGTTTTGACCTTTAAAGCCCTACGCAGTCTAGGACCCTCGTACCTACGGGACCGCCTCTCCTGGTATGCCCCGCAGAGGACCTTAAGCTCCACAAATAATAACATCCTGGAGATCCCGGGCCATAAGGATATCAGGCTGACAGCTACTAGGGCCAGGGCGTTTTCGGTCATGGCCCGACATGGTGGAATAGTCTGCCACAGGAGACGAGGGACTTGCAGGATCTGGCATCCTTTCGCAAGGCCTGCAAGACTGAATTGTTTCGCCAGGCTTTTGGGTTGGGTGGAGTTTAATTGCCTTGTTATGTTATTCTGTTGGTCTGTCGGTGGACCGCTTAAAATGAGGTGACATTTTAAAAGTGGAATTTTACATTGTATCTTAATCTGTGTTCTTAATTGATTGTTTGTGGTTTGTTGTGGTTTTATGATTGTTAGCCGCCCTGAGCCCGGTTCCTGACTGGGAAGGGCGGGGTATAAATAAAAGTTTATTATTATTATTATTATTATTATTATTATTTATTATTATTTTTAATTTTAATTTTATTAATTTATTGTTATTTTTTTATTTTTTATTATTGTTTTATTTTTATTTTTTATTTTTTTATTTTTTATTTTTTATTATTGTTTTATTTTTATTTTTTATTTTTTTATTTTTTATTATTGTTTTATTTATTATTATTATTATTATTATTATTTATTTATTTATTTATTTTATTTTTATTATCATTATTATTTTAGGGGGAGTTGGATGGGAGAGGGGCCTTCTGGAGAGGATGACGGGGTCAGGCAGGGGTAGATCTCACCCCCAGACCACCAAACGTACCGTAAATGAGATTGCCTTCTTCTTCTCCTTCATCCGGTGGATCGCATTTCGGACCTGTAAATCACGAACCAGGATGAAATTGGCCCCTTGCAGCCCGTAACAAGATGGATCGAAAACCCCCAAAACAACCCATGCGCATCTATCGGGATTTGCTGTGGCGCTGTGGGTGAAACCCCAGAGCCTAGGGCTTGCCGATCGGAAGGTCGGGGTTCGAATCCCCACGACGGGGTGCGACGCATCCCTAAGCCCAATGTGAAAGACGGCCCTGGTTGTTGCAAAGAAAGCAGGGCACCCAAGCCCACCCTGGCGTAGCACGGCTTTTCCCGCTTACCTCGCTGTTGTAGATGGCGTAGACCAGGAAGATGTAGAGACCCTGGAGGAAGACAGAGAGAAGAAATTACCACAGTGACCCGGAAAACAGCCGCTGGTCCTCTGCCGTCCCCTTCTCCTCGTGCCCTCCATCTTTCCCAACATCAGGGTCTTTTCAGGGCGTCTTCTCCTCAGGAGGTGGCCAAAGTCTTGGAGCCTCAGCTTCAGGATCTGTCCTTCCAGTGAGCACTCCGGGAGGGCGCAAGGAGAAGGGGACGGCAGAGGATGAGATGGTTGGACAGTGTTCTCGAAGCGACCGATATGAGTCTGACCAAACTGCGGGAGGCAGGAGAAGACAGGAGGGCCTGGCGTGCTCTGGTCCATGGGGTCACGAACAGTCGGACACGACTAAATGACTAAACAACAACAACAGGCAGATAGATAGATGATAGATAGATAGAAAAATAGATAGATAGATAGATGATAGATAGATAGATAGATATAGATAGATAGGCAGGGGAAGACAGGAGGGCCTGGCGTGCTCTGGTCCATGGGGTCACGAAGAGTCGGACACAACTAAATGACTAAACAACAACAACAGGCAGATAGATAGATGATAGATGATAGATAGATAGATAGATAGATAGATAGATAGATAGATAGATAGATAGATAGATAGATAGATACGGTGGATAGATAGATAGATAGATGATAGATAGATAGATAGATAGATAGATAGATAGATAGATAGATAGATAGATAGATAGGCAGGGGAAGACAGTGGAAGACGACTACACGACTAAAGAACAACAACAGGGAGATATAGATAGATAGTTAGATAGATAGATAGATAGATAGATAGATAGACAGGCAGTGGAAGACAGGAGTGCCTGGCGTGCTCTGGTCCATGGGGTCACGAAGAGTCAGACGCGACTAAACGACTAAACAACAACAACAGGCAGATAGATACCGTCTTTCCCCCTTTTAAGACACCGTCTTATAATTTATTTTCATCAAAAAAACACAGGGTGGCTTATTTTCGGGGGATGTCTTATTTTTATTACGTCAGTATGGTACGGTACAGCCTCCCCCTGCGCGCTGAGCAGGCGGGGCAGAACTCTGCAAGAGGCGCGTTTCCCCCCGCGCCTCTCGCTGGTTCACTGGCTCCCTGCGCACGCAGGAGGGGCTGAGGATGCGACGGGAACAATGGCGGCACCATAGCTTACTTTTGGGGTACATCTTACTTCTCACAAAGGTACAAACACCCTGCCATGGCTTACTTTATGACTACGTATTAAAAAAGAGGAAACAGGGTAGGTAGATAGATAGATAGATAGATAGATAGATAGATAGATAGATATAGTCAGACAGACAGACAGACAGATAGATAGGCAGTGGAAGACAGGAGGGCCTGGTGTGCTCTGGTCCATGGGGTCACGAAGAGGCGGACACGACTAAACGACTCCACAACAACAAGTTTGTTCTTGCGATGAGCTTCCGTGCGCATGCACACTAAGTTTGTTCCCACAGCGTCACCCGCGTCCCTTAGCTTATCTTATATAATAATAATAATAATAATTTTTTATTTGTACCCCGCCCATCTGGCCGGGTCTCCCCAGCCACTCTGGGCGGCCTCCAACAAATATTAAAATACATCAAAATCAGAAGTTAAAAACTTCCCTAAACAGGGCTGCCTTCAGGTATTTTCTGAATGTAGGATAATTATTTATCACTTTAACCTCTGCTGGGAGGGTGTTCCACAGGGCGGGCGCCACTACCGAGAAGGCCCTCTGCCTGGTTCCCTGTAGCTTTGCTTCTCGCAGGGAGGGAACCGCCAGAAGGCCCTCGGCGCTGGATCTCAGTGTCCGGGCTGAACGGTGGGGGGCGGAGACGCTTTTAAGTCTGCCGTAGTCGAAAGAAAATAAAAATATATCTTTCCGTAGCACCTTAGAGACCAACTCAGTTTGTTCCTTCCACGGGCATGTATCTGAAGAAGAGCGCATGCACACGAAAGCTCATAGCCGTAACCAACGTAGTTTGTCTCTAAGGTGCTACTGGAAGGAATTTTTTTAAGATTTAAGGAGTCTCAGTTGTGAGTTACCTGTGTAAACCGAACCATTGCTGAAACTGATTTCAGAAACGGGCAAACACCGGGAAGCTGGCAAGGTTGGATATTGCAAGGAGAGCTCTGGGCTGAATGCTCAAAGAGAGAACCATTGGAGCTCAAGCTGTTCCTCCTTGACCGGGATGGGGAAGGCGCTCTGCACATGCTCAGAGGCACCTTGGCCGTCACAAGGGGCAGCCCCTAGCACGGGCAGTTTGAGAGGCATTTTGCAGGGAAGCCAGCGTGGTGTAGCCGTTAAGAGTGGGTGGACTCAGGACATAGGAAGGACAATCGACAGAACCCAATGGGATAG
>JAWWNI010001658.1:0-69541 GCA_034642065.1 Darevskia nairensis
CCAGCTCCATCTGGTACGCAGGCTGAGACCCTACCTGCCTGCGGACTGTCTCGCCAGAGTGGTGCATGCTCTGATTATCTCCCGCTTGGACTACTGCAATGCGCTCTACGTGGGGCTACCTTTGAAGGTGACCCGGAAACTGCAATTAATCCAGAATGCGGCAGCTAGACTGGTGACTGGGAGTAGCCGCTGTGACCACATAACACCGGTCCTGAGAGATCTACATTGGCTCCTAGTACGTTTCCGAGCACAATTCAAAGTGTTGGTGCTGACCTTTAAAGCCCTAAATGGCCTCGGTCCTGTATACCTGAAGGAGCGTCTCCACCCCCATCGTTCAGCCCGGACACGGAGATCCTGCGCCGAGGGCCTTCTGGCTGTTCCCTCATTGCGAGAAGCGAGGTTACAGGGAACCAGACAGAGGGCCTTCTCGGTAGTGGCGCCCGCCCTGTGGAACGCCCTTCCAGCAGATGTCAAGGAAATAAGCAGCTATCCTATTTTTAAAAGACATCTGAAGGCAGCCCTGTTTAGGGAAGTTTTTAATATTTAATGCCGTATTGTTTTAATATTTGATTGGAAGCCGCCCAGAGTGGCTGGGGAAACTCGGCCAGATGGGCGGGGTATAAATAATAAATTATTATTATTATTATTATTATTCATTGACTCTGCACTTTCAAACTTCCTCCCGTTGCCCTATATTCCATGGGGCACCGCCCATCCAGAACCAGATTCTGAGCATAGATGGTTTGGGAGATCTGTTTAGATCTGTTGTTGGGAAGGAGAGATGTAGGAGGGGGGAACCACCTGAGTGTGCCCTACCAGAAGCGGAAGAAGGTAGCAAAGAAAACACAAAGAGTGACTGGGGAAGATTTTGTGGAAAATACAGCAGCTGCAATAATAGGGAAGTACTGGTAGCCTGAAGGGAAGGCATCATGCCAGGAGCTTCTAATGGGAGACAAACAGAAGTTGGGTCTGCAGATCCAGCTTGAGGAAGGGAAAAGAGTTAAATACATGTTAGAAACTAAGGTGCTCACTTAGTCTTTAAAGCCCTTAACAATTTAGGGATCATCTACGCTTCCTTTTGTGCCATGCTTTCCAGGAACAAACAACAAACCTTGGTTACGTACAGCACTGGCATAAATCACAACAAACGCAACCTGCTGAATATCATAAACGACTCTATATATTCTTCTCAGAACTTTGGTGACTAATATACGATAAAGAATGTATAATTGACTTGGAGATTATTGTGCGCCGCCAACGTGTTGCATATGTCATACTAGATTACTACGTGTATCAGCAACACAGGTACATTTTTGCTGTGTTCCTGGAAAGCATAAATCGCAACAAACGCAACCTGCTGAATATCATAAATGTAGTATCTTATTTTATATCATCCCCACAACCGGGGTGAACAACACAGTAACACTAGACAACTCTGACAACATAAATACATATATAGATTACAAATGTACAAAAAGGAACCCAAAATTTATGGATCCCATGCCATAATATAAGAAGTCCAATATGGATCCCATGCCATAAGCCCCCACCTCCGTCTTCAACAGGAGGTGGCTTTGCAGGCGTCACGACTGACCCGCCTGCTGGGCTGGAATTCAGCCCGCTGCGTCAGGGGCTCTCCCGCCTGCATCATCCTCTGGCCGACCAATCAGGTCGGTCTGGGGGCGTGTCCTGCTGCCGTTTAAGCAGGAAGCGGGCGGGAAATCCTCCCTTCATCGCCCCGCTCCCCAGCTGTTAGGAATCAGGTTTTGGTTGCAGGTGTGAGGGTATTGGCGGCGAGCCCCCCCCCTTGGGGGGGCTCGTGTGGCAGTTAGGCATTGGAATAATTCGTCCTAGAACTGAGGAGGGGAGGTAGCGCCATCACCTGCCCCTATCTTGAAGGGTATTCCGGTAAACGGATTCCGGGGGCGTGGCCATGTCCGAAGCCTAGGGAGGTTAGGGCCCAAGGCACGCCCCAACGGTGATCACAGGGGGAGTTCCATTCGATGTACATCAATGGGGCTACTCACTGGGGATTAACCCTTCCCAGACTTCCAACACACGGGTTGGGGTCGGATATAGCCTGTTAGGGTCCAGTGCCTAAGCCAATACCGCTCTACATCCGTAACCAATAAAGTTGTGGCCTTCACGCCCATTAAAATTCATATAATGTGTCTGTGTCATTACTTCAAGGGGAAGGAGGGACATAGCCATGCAATATAAGAAGTCCATGAGATGATGTAAGCAGAACAAGGTTTTCTGGAATAAAGTCAACCTGTTTCGCCTTTCGGCTTCTTCAGCAACTTGAAATCTAAATGATATGAAATGATGCAGTTGAAACTCTATTTTTATACATAAATGAGTAAAAGCATGATATATTCAATTAAATTATACATACCACCATGATATTATAACAAGGAGTACCATACGTATTTCAAAGGTTGCAAAACCCCTTCACGATAAGGTGAGGCATACTCTCTCTGTTGTGCCTTTCTATTTCTTCAACATAATGGAATCTGAATAATATACATAGGTGCAGTGCCGTAATCTTATTACATTGGAAATAGCAAACTTCAAATCGTAAACATATAGTATTTTCAGAAAAATTATACATACCAAATATGTGGTACCCCCCCCCCATCAACTGGGACCTCATGGTGAATGGAGAGTAAGAAACCTAAATGACTAATAAGGGTATTGCCCAATTATTGGGTTTGGAAATTTCTTAATGTGCCAACGCAGCTATCTTTGTTTTTTTGATAGAAAATATGTAACAGCATTCTTTGTCATGGACTAAACATGCAGACAATGATACTGAGGTCTGCAGCTGGAACCTGAAGGAGGAGAAAAGCAAGCCTCTGGGAACGAAAGATCTCTGTCTGTTTCCAAGGCACAGCCAATTAATCTGTAATAAAATGGCCATAATAGTTTGTGTTTATCCGACATAATTGGCCCCAAGGGATCATATTAAGGACTTGCTGAATTGAAATATATGAGGAGGAAGCCTCTGAAAAGGCAGGTCGGAAATTTGATTGCTGGAAATCTCTCTGTGGTGTTAGAGATGGGGACGAGCAGATTAATTAATCCCGCCTCGTCCTCAAAGCACCCTTCATCTGCACTTTTACACCATTAGGCTGAAGAGTGATGATCACTGCTGCAATCCTATCACTTAGCTGGGCAGACGTTTTGGTGAACTCAGATGGGCTTGCTCAGTGAAGACATGCATAGGAATGCACTATAAAGGCTGAGAAATACCCCTGCCGTAGCTTGAATCAATGTCAATCAATTAAATTTAAACAGAATACTGTTTTCATAGAATGTGTGTGCGCATAGTTTTTGTTCTTGAGTTAATGATCTTCTTTTATGTTTTGATGTGCGTTGGAAGCCACTCACGGTGCTAGGGCTAGCTACCCAGCCGGATGGATGGGGTATAAATAATAAAATTAATCATCATCAACTACAACAACATCATCTGGAAGATTGCTACTGTTGCTTATTGGGAAGGTCTGCTCTATCCCATACCTTTTCATGGAAGAATGGGCAAGAATCCATCTCCTTCCTCGTGTAAAAGGGTTTTTATATGAGCCTTTTACGTGAGTAAAGCCTTTTACATGAGTAAATAAGTGTGGTTACAGGGGTTATTGCTTTTAACAAATTATATAAGTGTGTTGTGTGTGTGTGATGTGTTATTAATTTTCTTTTTTACTATTTAAAGTAAAGGTACAGGTAAGGGACCCCTGATCATTAGGTCCAGTCGTGTCCGACTCTTGGGTTGCGGTGCTCATCTCGCTTTATTGGCCCAGAGCCGGCGTACAACCTCCGGGTCATGGGCCAGCATGACAAAGCCGCTTCTGGCAAACCAGAGCAGTGCACGGAAACGCCGTTTACCTTCCCGCCAGAGCGTTCCTATTTATCTACTTGCACTTGACATGCTTTCGAACTGCTAGGTGGGCAGGAGCTGGGACCGAACAACGGAGCTCACCCCGTCACAGGGATTCGAACCGCCGACCTTCTGATCAGCAAGCCCTAGCTCTCGTGGGTTAACCCACACGGCCAATTTAAAGTACTCATGTTTAAATCCTTAAGATATCAATGACTCCCTTCTTTTCTGTCCATGGTGCATTGAGACAAGAGCAACCTTTCGAAGTCTCTGGTATTCTCTGTTCTGCTGTTCCTCAATAAAGAATAGCACTGTAAAGTTAGCCAAGTGTTTTACTCTCTTTCTCTGATCTGTGAACGACCTGCTCTCCTTGTCTGCTCCATGACACAACATGGCCAATGGTCACAGATGAGGAGTTGGGGTTCAGCAACATCTGGATGAGCCAGGTTCCCATTCCTTGGAGTGTTGGGCAAGGACTGAGGAAGTCCGGACCCAAATCCTAGCCATGAAATGTTCACTGGGCAACTTCAGGCCATTCACTGCCCCTTAGCCTAGGATGGCTAAGACTGTGGTTGGACTCCCGATTCCTGCCAGCCCCAGCCAGCATGACCTAATGGTCAAGGGGTGATGCGAGTTGGAAGCCAACAACATCTGGAGTGCCACCAATTCCTTCACCCTTGCCCTAAAATACCACCATCTAAACATAAACATGGGTGGTGCTGTGGTCTAAACCACAGAGCCTAGGGCTTGCCGATCAGAAGGTCGGCGGTTCGAATCCCCGCAACAGGGTGAGCTCCCATTGTTCGGTCCCTGCTCCTGCCAACCTAGCAGTTCGAAAGCACGTCAAAGTGCAAGTAGATAAATAGGTACCTGTCAGGGATCTGCCCGCCCCTGCCAGTCCAGCTCTGAGTGTTTATAGAGAGCCACAACCTGTGTTAACAACAGATTCATCTTCGAGCAAAACTTGCAGTCCCTTCTCGGGGAAGGAGCAGTTAGTGGATGGGAGCCAGGGAGTGCCAGGTGTCCAGGGAGTTAGTGGGAGACCTGGCACCACCCAGCAGACTCGGTCGGAGGGAGAAGCGTCAGTTCCAGTGCATATATCACGTAGGAGGAGAAAGCGGCAATTTAGAATGCCGAAACTTTGGTGTTGGTGCCAAAACAGGAGGGAGGCACTTCCGGATTCTGCTAGTGACTGAGCAGGCATGATAAGACTGAGCTCTGCACTGTAAATAGCTTGGCACTGAATAAAAGGACTTGAAGACAAACGGCTTCGGCGTTTCTATTGAACAACCGATAAGAGAACCTGACAGTACCGCTCCGGCGGGAAGGTAAACAGCGTTTCCATGCGCTGCTCTGGTTCTCCAGAAGCGGCTTAGTCATGCTGGCTACATGACCCGGAAGTTGTACGCCGGCTCCCTTGGCCAATAAAGCGAGATGAGCGCCGCAACCCCAGAGTCGTCCATGACTGGACCTAACGGTCCTTTACCTTTACCTAAACATACCTCACAGGATTGTGGTGAGGATAACGTGGGGGGGGGGGAGCAAGAAGAACCAGGTATGCCACTCTGAGTTCAAATGGTGTTTGGCATGTCTCCTCCTTCTCAGTCTCGTTCTGAGAAATGGTTGCACATGCATCCCAGATTTTACATTGATTCTTCTTAAAACTGGGGTATAAATAAAACAGAGTTTTGACCACAGTTGACCTGCTGCTTTGCCTTGGCTCCTCCTGTCACACTTTGGTGAAATAGCAAAGAAGACTAGCACCGAAGAAGGCCTGTATTCAGTAATCAGAATGGATTTATGCATTTTTTTTCCTGCAGTCTTCTCCGCTGTCCAGGGACTCCACCTGAAGGTTTTCTAGAGTCTGCAGCCAAGAGAAGACGTGGGAATTGAAAGAGAAGGGCAGCGAAATGATTAAAGAACCGTTGAGCTTGACATGGGAGCAAAACGGGTAGCAGGGGGAAGAGAGTTAAATAGGTATCACTTGGCCCAATCGAAACTGACAGGTGGGGAGGCTTGCAAAACAGCTGCTTGTATTCCGAGGGTGTAGGCAGGAGAAGAGAAAGAAAGGCTAAGGAAGTGGGAAGTTTAGCTAATCGGAAGGAAACAAAATGCAAGCTGGCACCCAGGAAAATCTGAAGGCAGCCCATCTCTAGCGTGAATCTAAGATATTGAGTGGGTTTTGCATGTGCAACGAAGTTCAGTTGACTCATCGTGTCAATGCTTGGGCTGACTTTAATGGTGTAACAATATACAGATGGGCTGATTCACACATGCATGTTCTCTGTCCTATATGTGAATTTACTCTGCCGTTTTGAGGTGGCTTCTCTGGCGGTGATGGGCTGAGCTGCTGTTATGTCACAGAGAGATGGGGTTGGGCAGACAGTGGGCAGAGCAATCCAACCCCCAACCCCCACCTTATGCCAGGCTGAGTGTGGTAGTATTGGAAGCCAATACTGGTTGCCAAATGAGCAGGCATGTGGGATAGCCATTAGCTGGAGCCAGCCAAAACGTCCCAAATGATGTTCTCTGAGGGGGGAGCAGCTGGGATGGTTCTAGATGGCCCTAGATCCACTGGATCCTGAGCTGGTCTCTCTCCCACTGAAAATAAGTAATTCTCAGTGTTCATGAGGAAATAAAAAAGATGCTCAGAGTTACTTTAGAGAAAAAAACCAGAGGTATATCTACTGAGTATAATAGGTAAAGAAATACCACAAGACAGCAAACGCTGTGGAACGCCCTCCCATCAGATGTCAAGGAAATAAATGACTATCTGACTTTTAGAAGACATCTGAAGGCAGCCCTGTTTAGGGAAGTTTTTAATGTTTGATGTTTTATTCCGTTTTTAATCTGTTGGGAGATGCCCGAGTGGCTGGAGAAACCCAGCCGGATGGGCAGGGTATAAATTATTATTATTATTATTATTATTATTATTAGATTCTGAACTAGATCGGCCCTCCATCTCAACAAGCAAGCATCTTCCTATCCTTCCTACTGCTTAAATGCTGGCACTGGTGTAACTCCAAAGTTTAAGTGCAAAACTGGTGTGTGGCAATAAAGCTTGCTTTAAATGCTGCCATTCTGTGTAAGTGTCGAATGAAGCCACCTTCATCTGAACAATCTGTCATTATTATATTTTTGGCAGGATAGCTACCAAGCAGAAATCACTGTGATTCATCACAGATCACATGGATAGGAATACTCTATCCAATTACAAAACATTAATATAGAAAGAGTCGTTACGGTCTTTCCTTTACTGACTTGCTAATTTTATTCATTACTCAGATAAGAAGACAACATTGGAATACATTGTCCAATTCTCTCTTCCTGTCTCAAAAGATGGAAGACTAGAATAAGACATTCTTAGGAAAGTTTGAATATATTAAACTTCTGAATTAACTGTTCCGAATGCATGTTCTCCATAACTGCGATTGCCAACTCATTTAGCCTGGAGGGTGGAATCTAGGAAGCATACATTGCAACACACACACACACGCAGAGCACCTAATTGCTTGATAATTGAAGGAGTGCCATCATAGACTGAACATGTACATAAGGAACTACCATGCAGTACACAAATGGAAATAAACCTCAACAAAATTAAGGCATAATAAAAAGATAGGAATAGGAATAATAGGAGCACAGTAAATAATATTTAAAGATGACAAGAAATTACTAAAGATGATTGACATTGAAACGCAGCAGGGGAGACGTGAGGAAGTCACCCCAACATGATTAGATACCGTCTTTCCCCCTTTTTAAGACACCGTCTTATAATTTTTTTCCCTGGCTTATTTTCGGGGGATGTCTTATTTTTATTACGTCAGTATGGTACGGTACAGCCTCCCCCTGCGCACTGAGCAGGCGGGGCAGAACTCCGCAAGAGGCGCGTGTCGTCCCCCCCCCCATGCCTCTCGCTGGTTCGCTGGCTCCCTGCACACGGGGAACAGGCGGGGCAGGAAGAGGCGTCTCCCACCACCCCCCGCGCCTCTCCCTGCGTGCTAAGCAGGTGGGGCAGAACTCCACAAGAGGCGCGTTTCCCCCCCGTGCCTCTCACTGTTTCGCTGGCTCCCTGCGCACGCAGGAGGGGCTGAGGAGGCGACGGGAACAATGGCGGCACCATGGCTTACTTTTGGGGTACGTCTTACTTCTCACAAAGGTACAAAAACCCTGCCATGGCTTACTTTATGACTACGTATTAAAAAAGGGGAAACAGGGTATAAGGCATGGGAAATTATGATGTGTGTTTGTGTTGTTGAATTTGTTTTAACTTTTATGTACTATGTATTATGTGTGTGTTTTCTTGTTGTTTTCTGTTTGTTTTAAAACCCAATAAATATAATTTAATAAAAAAAAAGGAATAGGAATAATAGGAATAGGAATAATTTATTGGCCAAGTACATTTTCCAACATACTTGGAATTTTGCAATGTAAACATACCTTATACAAACACTGTTCCACTCATGATACAATGCCACAGCAAAGAAACCACACCCATAACTGGCCTCCCCTTCCACTACACAAGATTGGGATCAAAAGCCAATGGCAAACTAAGGGAGAAATCCTATGCACAAGATGCTGGCATAAAGCAAGCAGGTGTAACTTGAGCCAGCACAAAATTTGCACCAGATCCAAACCCTGTTCAGCAGCTGGGTTGCTGTTGCTGTTGCTGCTCTGCCTTAAGCCTGGCAGAGGGAAAACAAGTCTTAAAATAGTGTTCTCTGCCAAAACAAAATAAAATAAAAAAATTCCTTCCAGTAGCACCTTAGAGTTCTCTGCCAGTTTGCCAGGTCATGTAACCAAGCTGAACAGGCTTGCAATTCAACCTAATTCCCCAATCTCTGGTCCTGCTACACCTTTGCCCTGGCAGTTTTGGAAGACTTGTACTATCTGAACCCCAGCTGACCTGGGATGAGCACGTTATGTCAATGTATCTTTGGCTGAGCCAGGGTTGGGGGTCTTAATGCTGGCTGAGCACAGCAGAGCTTGGAATCAGCTGGCTGAGACCAGCTGGATCCTTATCTGCTCATTCCAGTGGATCTTGTCATGGGATTGTCCCCTGGTATAAATACATGCAATATATTAAAAATAATTTAAATAAATCTAATGGCAGTTAGGAAGGAATGACCTATAGCTATTTATATCCAATGCAAACAAACAAACCATCTTCAGATTGAATAAATTTAGTTCATAAAACATCACAAAGCACAAAAATGTCACCAGACTAAATAGATATAACCAATGGACTTTCACAAAGCACAAACGCATTTCATCTTTAGACTTCCTGGGTGAATGTACATGGAAATGGCTTGGTATAAAAGGAGCTGTAATTCAGCAAATAATGAGCCAAATGTTGGATATACCGATAAAAAAGCAGCAGCACCTGTAAATGCAAAAAGATAATATTTTAAAATATTTGAATGAATGAATAAATAAATAAATAAAACTTGATAAAAATAGAACTGGAGGGGATCCCAAGGGTCATCTAATCCAACCCTCTGCAATGCAGAAATCTCAGCTAAAGCATCCATGACAGATGGTCATCCAACCTCTGTTTAAAAGCCTCCAAGGAAGGAGAGTTCTCCACCTCTCGTTGGAGTCTGTTCAATTTCTGAACAGCTCTTACTGTCAGAAAGGTTTTCCAAATCTCCTTTCTTGCAACTTGAAGCCATTGGTTCGAGTCCTACCCACCAGAGCAGGAGAAAACAAGCATGCTCCCTCCTCCATGTGACAGCCCTTGAGATATTTGAAGATGGCTATCATATCTCCTCTCAGTCTCTTCTTTTCCGGGCTAAACATACCCAGCTCCTTCAACCATTCCTCATAAGGCTTAGTTTCCAGTCCCTTGATCATCTTGGTTGCCCTTCTGTGCAGACGTTCCAGCTTCTCAACATCCTTCTTAAATTGTGGTGCCCAGAATTGGACACAGTATTCTGGTCTGACTAAGGATGAATAAAGGTAAAGGTAAAGGAACCCCTGACCATTAGGTCCAGTCGTGTCCGACTCTGGGGTTGCGGCGCTCATCTCGCTTTATTGGTCGAGAGCCGGCGTACAGCTTCCGGGTCATGTGGCCAGCATGACAAAGCCGCTTCTGGTGAACCAGAGCAGCGCACAGAAATGCCGTTTACCTTCCCTCCAGAGCGGTTCCTATTTATCTACTTGCACTTTGACGTGCTTTCGAACTGCTAGGTGGGCAGGAGCTGGGACCGAGCAATGGAAGCTCACCCCGTCGCAGGGATTCAAACCGCCGACCTTCTGATCAGCAAGCCCTAGGCTCTGTGGTTTAACCCACAGCACCAACTGGGTGCTGTGGATGAATAGAGTGGTACTATTACTTTCCTTGATCTGCATGCTATACTTTTGTTGATGCAATCTAGAATAGCTGTAGCTTTTTTTGCTGCTGCCTCACACTGTTGACTCATGTTAACCTTGTGGTCCACCAAGACCCCTCAACCCTTTTCACATGTACTGCCAGGTGTCCCCCATCTTATATTTGTGCATCTGGTTCTTCCTGCCTAAGTGCAGAACCTTGCATTTGTCCCTATTAAAATTCATTTTGTTAGTTTGCACCCAGTTCACCAATCTGTTAAGGTCATTTTGAATTCTGATTCTGTCTTCTGCGGCATTAGCTACCCCTCCCTGTTTGGTGTCATCTGCAAATTTGATGAGCATCCCCTCAATTCCTTCATCCAAGTCATTTATAAAGATGTTGAACAACGGACCCAGGACAGAACCCTGCGGCACCCCACTTGTCACTTTTTTCCAGGATGACGAGGAAACATTAATGAATATTCTTTGGGTTCGGTCAGTCAATCAGCTACAAATCCACCTAGCAGTTACCTCATTCAACCCACATTTTACCAGTTTCCTCGCTGGGGGAGTTTGTCAAAAGCCTTACTGAAATCAAGATACACTGTGTCCACACCATTCCCCTGATCCACCAAGTTTGTAATTCCATCAAAAAGGGAAATCAGATTGGTCTGGCATGACTAATTTTTGACAAACCCATGCTGGGTCTTAGTAATCACAACACCCTTTTCTAAGTGCTCACAGAACGACGGTTGATTTTGCTGTTCTAGGTCAAGCTCACCGGTCAGTAGTTACCTGGGTCTTCCTTCTTCCCCTATTTGAATATGGGGACAACATTTGCATACCTCCAGTCTGTAGGAACCTCACCTGTTTTCCAAGAATTCACATTCCAAGAAATTACATCCACAAGCATCTTTAGTACCCTTGGATGCAGCTCATCAGGCCCTGGAGATTTGAATTCATTTAAAGTAGCTAGGTGTTCCCTTACTACTTATTTTCCTATCTTGGGCTTATTATCTGACCTTTGAGACCCACACAAAAACATATAAAATATTGTCCAACGAAGAGGGCACTCAAGGGATGAAATCTGCATGTCTAATGGTCTCCTTATGGGGGAAGCCAGACCCTTATAGGATGTGAAAGCTCTGCAATCTAGCTGCAGGTTCAATATATGTGTAAATAAAACCATATATCATAAAGACACCACAGTCTCTGCTGTGCCATGTTCCCAAAGGGAACTGTGTCCTCGGTACACATCTTTCCCGGAGGATAGATAACAGGTCTATTAAGAGCAAAGGGGTCACACTTTCCCCTCCTGAGAGAGGGAGACCAAGGAGGATTCAATCCTTAACCCAGATTGGAATGGATCTAGATGCTCAGTTTCCTCCAGAAATGCTTGCAGCTCATCACCAATTATTCTCCCTAGTAACTTGTTTGAAAGGGAGGTATTTGTGGTGGTGTGGTAGTTGTTCCCCAAGATCAAAGGCTGGAGACTTCTCCTGCAACTGGAGTTCCTTTAGTTCAAGGACAGGGAATATGTGGCCTACAAGATGCTGTTGGATCACAATTCCCACTATCCCTGACCACTGTCCGTGTTGACTGAGGCTGGTGGAAGTTAGAGTCCAACAATTTATGAAGTTCCACAGGTTCCCACATCCCTGTTCTAGTTGAATGACCGAGTACTGAACCTCGGACTTTCTGCATGAAAAGCATTCCGTACCATTGCTCTCTGGTCCCTCCCCATGTTCCTTGTATACATGAATAAAAACCATGTATCTCATAAAGCCTGGAGACTATGTACCTTATAATGTGATCTCTGTCATCACAGGCTGTAGCTCTATTACTCTTTGTACCCAAGCACATTCTGTCTTTTCTAAAGCACAGTTCTGTGTTTACTGTTCCCTATATTAGTGGATCATGAGTGACCATTCAAAGTCAGAAGAAGTCAATTCCTCAGATGCTGTTAGCCTAGGAAATGTCCCCCCCCCCGCCCGCCATGGATGCTTGCCTTTTTCTAAGCTCCAAGGGGAATGACTATAAGATGTCTTGCACAGCAGCAGTGATCCCCAAACCTGAGCATATTTCTGCCCTTTGAATTAAAACTTAAGATATATTATTTCCAACATTGGAGGCAATAGGAGGCAGTAATGCTTCCACATACCAGTTGCTATAAACCACAGGAGGGGAGAGGGATGCTTGCAGGTTTCCCAGTGGTTGGTCACTGTAAGAACAGACTGCTGGACTAGGTGGGCCATTGCCTGATCTAGTTGGTTCTTCATAAATTCTTACAGCCAACAGAGCTACCTAGCTAGAAAGAGCAAACAGTTGACCTCCTCTGTATGTGTGACATAGTGGACAGGATCAGGCCCTATAACTCACCCTGAAGTCTGGGGGCAGGGAGAACAAGTGGAATCCAAAAACAAAGAAGATTTCTTTTGTTTTCTGCAGGTTATAAGCCAGGTGTGCTGATGTTTGTAATACTAATACTGTATTGATAATAAATAGTAGTATTAATAGTGATTTTGGAATCACTTTGAGGGCAGAGACTCCACGTCAGTGTGTCTTGCGATTTAGCGCTTCAGATTGCACCCTCTGTCTGGATGGAAAGCAGACTTTGCTTCCAAGTGAGCTCGCACTGGTTGCCTGTGAAGTTGGTCATAAGCAGGGTGAGTGGAATCCAACAGGAACCCCCTAGCCACTGGCTCATTCGGACCCATCGCTTTGGGGACAATATTTCCTGTCTTGGGGCTGCTGTTGATGGAAAGGGGGGGGGAGAGATGGTACTTCTTTAAGTGGGCGCACAGGGGAGCGGGAGCAGTAGAGCCTGACGTCACTGGGCCATCAGCTGACCGAGCCGGGCTCTGCCTTTCCCAGTAGAAGCGGCGGCGGCGGCGGGAAGAGGAGCGGCCGCCGCGGCACCAGCTCTCCTGAGCTCCGGATTATCTTTTCCCTCGCTCGCTTGCTCTGATTCCACTCTCGGAGGGCTAAAAGGAAATCGCGGCTGCGGTGGACCAGAGCAGGACCCGAGGGCGGCGGAAATGCTGTTAGCCCAGCAGCTGCCAAAGGGACGGATGGGGGGCGCGCGGAGCAGCGAGGAGTAAACAGCCCCCTCGGGTGGGGTAGGAGGAGCCCTCTGACTTTCCGGGTGCCCCAAACTCCTGCCACCCCGGGGCAGCTGCTCTGAAGGGCGGCCCCTTCGCCTCTCTTTTCTTTCTTTCTTTTTTTTGGGGGGGGCTCCTTGGATCTCATAAAGCATCCCCTCCTCTCGAGGAAACGGCATGTTAGACTGAAGGCTCCGGTTAGGCTTTGGGGAAGGGGGAGAGGGAGAAGGAGGAAGGTTGGAGAGGGAGGGAGATCGGTTCTAAGCGGCGTGGGAAGCGCAACGAGGACCGTCGCCTAACCATTACGCGCCGCGCGTCAAAGAGATGCCCGGCGAGGCATCCCGCCGACGGCTCCTCTCTCCTCCTGCGGGGAAACTTGAAGTCGCCGAGCCGTGAGCCGCCAACCCCTGCATCCCCCACCCCGACTGCTTCCCTCCCCATCGCCAAGCCGGCCATGTCTCCCTGCTGCAAGTCTCCGATCTCCCGAAAGAAAAGGAAAACTCTTTGCATCTTCCTGCGCGGCTGGAGTTTCCCTGGATCGCTCTCGGCGCGCGCTTGGGAAGAGGCGACTCCGGGCCAGCCGCGAGCTCCAGCTCCCTTGACCTTGTCAGCTTCGCACCTCGCCTCCCGCTTGGACCACCGGCAGCCTTGTCAATTTCAGGAGTGAGACCAGCGCCCCGGTTGGGGTCTCCTTGGGCATTTCTCTCCCTTTCGGTTTCTAGCCTCCTTCCCGTTTCAATCCACTCGGTTCTTCCTCTTTGTGGCACGGATGGCTGATCCTGATAGGCGACTACGCCGCGGATTATAGCAAACCAGCGATCACCTCTCTCTCGCCCTCTCAGCTGCAGCTGTACAGATATATCTATAAGTACCCGTGTGAAAGGAACAGATCTTCCACCAAGCTCCTAGAACCCTCCAGATGGTCACTTCCTTCTCCCTCTCCTAAGAAGTTGCATGATGTTGTTGTTGCTGTTATTAATGCACCTGTAATATTCTACAATATATACAAATATATATCTTTAAGAAAATCAACCACCCACCTATATCACTATTGCACAGGGCTCTCATTTTTCTTCTGCAAGAAGTCATATCCAATTGATAGACCACATGCTCTGGATTCAGTCCCTGCCGTTTCCAGTTGCAAGGATCTCCGAAGCAGGACTGGGAAGGGTTTGAACCTGGAACCTCAGAGAGCCAATCAGAGGAGGGAGTCCTCAGCTTTACGGACCAATGGTCTGGCTCGTCCTAAGGCAACTTCCAATATCCAGCAGTACGCCATGCTTTCTGAATGTAGGATGGGAGCCACCATCCTGCCCTCCTTTTGTTGGCTCGGTCTGAAGGGCAGTTTTTGCCTCTCTGTGGGTGTCTTTCCCCTCCTTGCCTTTGGATTCTGCGGCGCCAAGCAGGGGCCCATGAGGATGTGGCTTTGATTGCACTTGGCTGGACTTTTGACCACGCTGTTAGCAAGAAGGGCCTTCTGTTTCTCAATCTGCTCCCCCCCCCCGCCAGCTGTAATAATAACCTGGGGGGCAGGGGCAGATGCACTTTACAAAGCCAACCCCCCATGCAAAGGTCTATCCAGTGCCAAAAAGGCATGGGGAGTCCCCTTTCTTCTGCAATAATTGACTGACCCTTGATCCCCCCACCCCGCCTGCCAAGGGGGTAGGGGGCAGCCACTGCCTTTCAATGTGATACACCCTTCCTCTCCTGCCGCTGCTGCCGCCGCCACCCCAAGCCACACGATGGAGCTATCCGAGGTGCGCTGCCTGAGCGACAGCGACGAGTTGTACACCATCAACCAGACGCCCCCTAGCAGCGGCGCTCGCTCCCAGCGCCTGCTGTGGCAGACGGCGGTCCGCCACATCACTGAGCAGCGCTTCATCCAGGAGCACAGCGGAGGGAAAGTGCTGGGCTCGGAGGAGTCCTTCTGCTCCAACCACTCCCACCATCCACGGTCAGCAGGCAAGAGCCTCGGCGGCCACAACAATGGGGGAACCAAAGTCTTCCCGGAGCGCACGAGCAGCAGCGGGGACCTGGGCTTCCTGCACCTCGACTGCGCTCCCAGCAACTCGGACTTCTTCCTCAACTGGGGCTACACGTACCGTGGCGTGATCTTCCCTACCTTGCGCAACTCCTTCAAGTCCCGGGACTTGGAGCGCCTCTACCAACGCTACTTCCTGGGCCAGAGGCGCAAATCCGAGGTGGTGGTGAACATCCTGGATGTGCTCACCAAGCTGACCCTCCTGCTGCTCCACCTCACCTTGGCCTCGGCCCCTATGGACCCCATCAAGGGCATCCTGCTGGGCTTCTTCACGGGCATCGAGGTGGTCATCTGTGCCTTAGTGGTGGTCAGGAAGGATACAACCTCCTACACCTACCTGCAGTACAGTGGGGTGGTCACTTGGGTGGCCATGGCCACACAGATCCTGGCTGCCGGCCTTGGCTGTGGTCTTCTCGGAGATGGCATTGGCTATGTGCTCTTCACGCTCTTCGCCACCTACAGCATGCTGCCTCTGCCCCTCACCTGGGCTATCCTGGCCGGCTTAGTCACCTCCGTTCTGCAACTCGTCATGCAGATGGTGATCCCGAGGCAAACCATGACCTCCATCAACCAGGTATTTCCTGTGGGTTCATCGTTCTTTCTCTCCGAAGTCACCTTTAGTGGGGCAACTTGTAAGGGCACATGTTCATCTCCTCCATGAGCTGGGTTACTAAGGCAGCTAGGCATCATCATCATTGAGTAAAGCTATCCTTTCTCATAATGGGTTGATTATATCCTTGCACTGGTGTGCTGGTGCATTCATAATCCTGATTGATGCAAGAGGAATTACATGTTCAGACATCTAGCTCTGTTTAGGGTGGGGAGAGGGAGGAGGCAGTGAGACCTTATGAGGAATGACACATAAAAGTTGGGTTTTTGTCATGATCAAACAACCCATTTCATGGAAATCTAATGTCCTCATATCCATATTTTAGTCACTTAGATGGAGATGCAAATGGAAGGCTATATTGAAGAGCACCCTTCCTTAATCTTTATGTTCATCTGACAGGAGTAGCCAACTTGGCACCCAGATGTTGGATTGCAACTCCCATCTGCATCCTGACCTCTCACATATGTATTCCACTCTTCCTCCAAGGACCTCAGGACGTTCATTGCTCATGAGCTTGTCTCATGTCATCCTCACCACATCTCTATGTAGTAGGTTAGGCAGAGAGGCAGCAGGTCTCCTGCCCCAAGTCCACCATTGCACTCCTGGTCCAAGACCAGCTGTGTCCACTGCAACATTACCTAGTGGGTTCTCCATATTCCCCTCCACTCCATATTCTCATGTTAATTGATACTTGTACCAAGTGGTGATCTGGAGTGGATTTGGAGTTAAAAGAATCTACCTGGAAGCAGAATTTAGAAGGCAGTAGATATATTGATGCACCTGAATGTTTTGCAAAACACACGCACACAAGCTCATTGCAACCCTAAAATGCTGCTTTCAATCCCTGGAGCTATTTTGGCAACCATTCAGTGGACAAGGTTAATCAAGAAAGAGAACGGTTTCAGTTGGATATACTGTACCTTTTCTTATTTTTGGATTCTTGGTTTCTGTCTGTATCGTGCTAATATGGAGCATATCGGAATGCCACCTCACCTTGCAGTGGGCGAGATGTCAGTTCGCAAATCTCTAGCACTTGCGCATATCACACTTTTCAATGGGCTTGACAATCTGCATTTGACACCTTCAAAGCTGTCCTGATTGCATACCATGATGGATGAAGGAGGGAATGTAGCAATAGATGCCTGGAGCCACCTGATGGGTCTGTGGTCGAATTAGCATCGAACCTTAGTTTCCGAGAAGTAAATCAGATCATCTCTCCATTAAATGAGAGTGTTTATTGAGTAGTGCTGGTTTCTTAGTTCCTGGGCTTGCTGTCACTGAGGTGTTTTGTTCCCCCAACCCACTGCAAAACAGTATTCAATCTCAAAAAAATAAAAAATAACAATGCAGATCATGCCAAATGGCTTTTGCTGGGGGTCTGGTTCTCTGCTTCTGCCACCTGGACAAAGGTTTTGAGTGATGAGGTCTCGAAAGAAGTAATTGTTATGTCAGCCTTTGCTCCCGCCAGTTTCTAATTTATCAGGGATTAATCATGGTGAACAGGGAGAGATCAGTCACTTTTGTCATTTATCTGGCATACACGAGAATCAGCTTGGTCAGTGTGCTGGACTCTCAAATCCGCACTCAGCCATGAAAGTTACTAGGTGATTTGGGGCCAGTCACAGTCTCTCTGCCTAGCCTACCTCACAGGGTTGTTGTGAGTAGAAATTTGGAGAGGACAAGAGCCACATTCACCACCTTGAGCTACTCAGGGAAAAGGTGGGATATTAATTTAACAATATAATACATAAATGAATTGGTTTTAACTATTCCTAAATTTCTTTTCTGAAGGCAGAAATATATTAAGAATTGAAACAAAAATCCATTTTCTTTTATTACAAGTTTCAAGATATACGTGATATTTTTTTTAAAAAAGTATTCCCTCAAGTAAATAAATAATGCCAGCTGTATTTATAAAATAAACAAACTGGAAAGCTTGCAGGTCTAAGGATTATTTTGCTGTGTGACACAATGCAGCTGAACATTTTACAGAGGCATGAGATCTAAAAAGTGGAAAGTCTCATCCGCTCTAGAAATTGTCTTGCTGATAGGAATTGACTTTATTTATTTATTTATTAAAAGTCCAAGAGAACTGTTTTGTGCACTTAACAGTTTGCGGGTGGGGCGAGCCCTTAAATACTTAGCAATTGCCTTTTGATACACAATTTCAGATTATTTTAGGTTCACAGCCCCCATTTTTTTCAAGACTCTAGTAGCAGCTTGACCTGCGGCAGGAATTGACAGTCAAGGGGTTGTTGTTTTTCACAATCATGAGAAAACCTCACCACCTGCTGTAAGATATAGTTGGCAACCCCCTTTGACACATGCCTTTAAGTCAGAAGAGAGAACCCAGAACAGATCATTTGGTTTAGGAAGCATTGGAGGAGGAGGAGATGGAAATGATTTCTGGACTAATAGTTTATTGGCACCTAAGATCGCTAGAGCCCTGATCCTAGATCTTGTTTTCAGTACCAAGGGCTCAGCAATGTGATATGTGTTGCAGCAGTTTTGATGAAAGCACCTCTGAGCAAGTTCAGAGTGTATCTTACCACTAAGCCCTGGAAGCCTAACAAACATCTGAGAGTATGGAGTCCAGTACAGCTCAGAGGGAAAAGGCTTTTTCATTAGGATTGTGACCCCATTTGCGTCATTTTACAAACTGGATTGGAAATGGGACTAACTTTCTTATTCTCTAGCAACCTCTCAAATCAAAGCTGGTACCTGCAGATCAATCTCTCCTATGTGTGCTCATTTATTTAACTCTCATTTCCACCAAACACAGCAGTTTGCAATAACTTGACAGCCTTTTAGGAATCGGTTTGGTATATCCCCTTCTTTAGAATATAAGAACAAGAATATCATTTTGAGACTTTACTTCCTTATTCTCATTTCTAGCTTCCTTGGTTCTACTCCTTCACAGTCGTTTTTTCACAGCATTTCTGCAACCCATGATCACATCACTCTGTGATAGTTATAGCTAGGGTTGGCAACAGAATATGTGGGTGAGCTGGATGGTGTTAGACTGACCCATCTGGGCTTTCAGTCCACAATAGCCCAGACTTGGCTGATGGGTCGGGGAAGGCATTGCCCATTTTTGTTGTGATCTGATACCTCATTTTAGCAGTGCGAATTTTGAGTGTCTGTTGAGTTTTAGGATGTGGGTGGTGCTGTGGTCTGAACCACACAGCCTAGGACTTGTCGATCAGAAGGTCGGCGGTTTGAATCCCCATGACGGGGTGAGCTCCCATTGCTCGGTCCCTGCTCCTGCCAACCTAGCAGTTCGAAAGCACGTCTAGTGCAAGTAGATAAATAGGTACTGCTCCGGCGGGAAGGTAAACGGCGTTTCTGTGTGCTGCTCTGGTTCACCAGAAGCGGCTTTGTCATGCTGGCCACATGACCCAGAAGCTGTACACCGGCTCCCTAAGCCTATAGAGCGAGATGAGCGCTGCAACCCCAGAGTCGTCCACGACTGGACTTAATGGTCAGGGGTCCTTTTACCTTTGCCTTTACCTGGCGTTTGAAGACAGGAACTCACAAACATCCAATGAAGCTGAAAGACAAAAGGAAGCACTTCTTGCTTTTGCAGTGCATGGTTAAAATATGGAACTCTCCCCCACCGGAGGCAATGATGAACACCAACATGGGTGGCATTAAAAGGGAGGAGAGTACTGCAGCACATAAGTCCTGCTTGCAGGTTTTCCATAGACGCCTGGTTGGCCACTGCAAGAACAGAGTTCTGGACTAGATATGCCTTTGGCCTGAACCAGCAGGCTCTTCTTATGATCCTAGGTTTATGCTTGCTGCACAGAGGACAAGCACAGGGATGTAGGAATCTGCCATACATCATACCTGACTCCTGCTCTAGCTAGCTAGCAGAGGACAGGCTGGGGATTGAACCAAGGACCTTCTAAATGCAAGGCAGATACCCTGCCGCTGCTGGGATGCAGTGAGAGTGCTCAGAGAAGCAGTGGTGGCCGCTGCTTGCCCAGTTTTCCCCCACCATAGCAACCGTTGCTTGCTCGTCCTCTCTTTTCAGGTGGTGCGGCAGGGAGCATTGGAACTTCTCTCTGTCCAGCCAGAGAGGAGTGAGTGCTTATCTCCGCTGTCAGAGGAATTACGCTTCTCTATACCAGTCGCTCGGATCACAAGTGGGAAAGTACTGTTGCATTTGGGTCCCTCTTACAGGAATCTGGTTGGCCATGTTGAGAACAGCATGCTCTTCTTGTGTGTCTAAAAGGGCATTCGTTTTGATTTGACAGGGGCGATCAGAAAACCCCACTGGAAGGAATGGCTGTTTGGAATCCTGAACAGATGACCTGCCTCCTCTGTTGGAGGCAGTGCGTCTCTGAATCCCATTTGCTGAGAAACACAAAAGCAGAGAGCACCATTGTGCTCAGGTCCTGTTTGCAGGCTTCCCATGGGTATCTGGGTGGCCACTGTGAGTTCAGGACCTAAACCTTGATGGGCCGTTCGCCTGATCCAGCAGGCTCTGCTTAAGTTATTATAGTGTACCTTCCACCCTTTGAGCTGGCAGAGGTGGTATCAAATGTGGTCTTGAATATATCCTGGTTGTTCTGGGGGGATTTCAACACCTCGTGACTCTCACCTTCTGTAACTCTGGATTGCCTGAGTGAAAGCACATGGCTCCAATCGAGCATGGATGATACGTTAAATACAGGTGAAGTATTGGAAGTGCCTAGTCTTTCTTGTTCTGTTAAATGATTTAGGATTGTGCAGGATGTGGGCAGGATCTTTGGAGAGGATTTGCAGGTGCAAATATTGCCCTTTCTGGCTGCTGGCAGCTGCCAGAGTGGGATTGGCTGCTGGGTGATGAAGATAACAAAACATGAGTAGCTAAGGTGATGTGAGATGTTATTCATAGTTATGCCAAAGGTAAAGAGGTTCTGTATAATGAAGATGCCAGATAATAATAATAATAATAATAATAATAATAATAATAATAATTTATTATTTATACCCCGCCCATCTGGCCGGGTCTCCCCAGCCACTCTAGGCGGCTTCCAGCAAATATTAAAATACATGTACCTATGTTGGGAGGGAATTCCACAACTAAGGGGCTGCCAGAGCAAATGTCCTCTCCTGGGCTGCCACCACCTGAACCAAGTCTGTTGGTCTGCAGGGTAGGATGAGGTCTCTCATGTATTTGGGGCCTAAGTCATCTAGGGCTAAGTCATGCAGTCCAGCCATACAAAGAGACCACCATGCTACTCTTGGTTTAAAATGTCTCTTGGGGGAGGAGGTCCCCATGTCCTTGATGGGGCAAGACCATTTCTTAGGAAACACCTGCAGCGTGCCACAAATTTTAGTAACTTCTAGCCAATTTGCTACAGCTGGTTTCTTGTCAACCTGATGTCAAGCCTGGTTTTAATAACAATACAGCTTGGGCTATCCTCATAGTTGCTTGAACCAGGAACTGCACAAGCAGGCTGTGTTTCATCCCAGCTTATTTTCCCGGACCACTCAGCAGATTTGATCAGGCTAGATCTGATTTCAGGAGGCGGCGCTGGGAGTCTCTGCTCCACCCTGCAGCTGTTGTGACTCCCCATAAACCTTAATAGGATTATGTTATTATGACTAGACTGGTGTAGATAGCTGTCTCGGTGTGTCTGAATTCAATGTCTTCCCACACCCACAGTTCAGACATTTCCCAAGGAAAAGTAAGTGATGATTCAGTCCTAGAGTAATTTTCACATATTGGTTTCCTGATAACTCTTAGATTTCAACCCATCTTCTCCAGGCAGTAGATTTGGGTGGGTGTGCATGCCTGCACACAGACTATGTAAGTATCTTACAGAATTTACTCTCACAGGGTTTCCCCTCCAAAAAAAAATCTCCCTCTCTCGTAATGCTAGAAACCCAGGGTCATCCAGTGAAACTGAAGGTTCAGGAGAGACAAAAGGAAGTTCTTCTTCACACGGTGCATAGTGAATGCCATACCACATGACATAGGAATGACCACCAACTTGGATGGCTTTAAATTCATGGCAGTTAAGGCAATCAATGGCTACCAGCAGAGATGGGAGGGTTATACCTCCAGTGTCAGAGGCCACACACATCTGAATTGCAAGGTGCTGGGGACCGTGGTTGTTTTTGCACACATGTCTGACTCGTAGCCTTCCCAGAGGCATCTCCTTGGCCACTGTTGGAAATGGGAGGCTGGACTAGACAGACCCTTGTTCAGATCCAGAAGGGCTCTTCTAATGTTCCTAAGATGCAGAGGTGGTCAGTAGCTTAGGTTGTCCACCCATACCAAGAGGTACAGAGGTGGATTGCCTCTGGATATTAGCTGCTGGGAAGAAACAACAGGGAAAGTCCATCACCCCAAAGTGATGCTTTAAAGACATTTGGTTGGCAGTGGGTGGAAACAGAACAACCCACCACATGGTCGACTCACCCTGCATGGAAGTTCTTATACTCCTGTACCCTTTCAATAAGCTGCTGTGCTTTAGTGTCCATCCATCCTTGTATTTAGGGTCACAGACTCCTAATTTTAGAGCATGGTCCCTCCTCCCACCTGCCCCCATTGGACAAAACAGTTTGTGACTCTGGTACATTTCCTTTGCAAGATTTCTGTTAGGGTACCTCAGTCTTCTTCAAGTATTTATGAAAGCTTTACAACAGGCTTCCTCAACCTCGGCCCTCCAGATGTTTTAAGATTACAACTCCCATCATCCCTGACCACTGTTCCTGCTAGCTGGTGATCATGGGAGTTGTCGTCTCAAAACATCTGGAGGGTCGAGGTTGAGGAAGCCTGCTTTACAAACTCATCGGTTTCCCTTGCCTTTTAATTTAGAGGTTGTTTTTTTTCATGGGCTGCTACTGCTGGTGGGTTGTTAGCATTTATTGACTTGTATTGCAGTGGGATGTTTTTGTAGCGGTTTGAGCTGCAGATTTCGATGCTTCTCTTCTTAATGAAATTGCATATTTGCTATTCATGTGAGCCACCTTGGGCAGGCTGTAGTCTGGAAAGGCACTTCGGAAATATCTGAAATGAACCAATTAACCAATCAATCACAATTGCAGAGGGATTAGAGCTGGCTGTGGCTGAGAAATATTCTCTGTACATTCTTATAGACACTCCTCTCATCAATTTACCTGCAGACCAGGGATGGGGAACACAAAACACATTTCTTATGCATTTTGTACTAGTTTTGCGGATGCCATTTTCCTGTTGATTTTATGCCATTCACAGCCAATATATATATTTTTTCTTAAGGCTGGCAATATAGACATTTTTGCAAATAAAAATAAATAAATAAACCTGCCCCCCACCCAGTTGTTGCTGGATTCCCAACTCCCATTAGTCCTGGCCAACATGATCAATAGTCAAAAGTGATGGGAATTGTAGTCCAACAGCACCTGGTTCTTCCCCAAGGTGCCTTGTGCCATCCACAGTTTCCATAAGTTCCTGCATTAAAGTAAATGTATGTATGTTTTTTGTTTAAATATCAGCTGCTTGATTAAGTGGGGACCCCTTTCTAGTTAATCAAAAGTTTAGTTTATTAAATGTCCAGGATGATCTTGAGAAAGAGAATGAAATCACAGAGGCAGCCACAGGAGGAAATGTTGGAGTAATGGGTGACTTTAGTTACCCATACAAAGTTCTGGTCACAACAAGACCTTTTCTAGATGCCCTAAATCAGCGTTCTTCAACCGGTGTTCCGCGGCACAGGAGTGTGCCGCAAGACACCGGCTGCTGTGCTGCGGGAAGGGGAAGACACCGGCTGCTGTGCCGCCCTTCTGCTTCCGGGGCGGTCCGGGCGGCTGGCGTCGCCTCGGCTGCGCTTCCCGCTCGCCGACCGCTGCCTTCGCCAGGGCTGCCGGGCGCTTCGCCCGCTGCCTCTGCCGCCCCGGTCGCGGTCGGGGACGGGCGGGAGGTCAGTGAGGCGGCCGTAGAAGCAGCAGCAGCAGCAGCTATCCTGCGCGGCGGGCGAGCGGGCTCCGGCTCCTTCTCTCGCTCGGGGCCGGGTGGAGGTGCTTCAGGGGGGCTGGGCGCGGGAGGGGGGGTGGGCGCCTGGCCCGCCGATCTCCCGCTCCGTTTTTGCCCCTCCCTCCCGCCAGGGCGTGCGGACACCCCGCCCCCCGGGTCGTGGTGTGCCGCGAGATTTTTTTCGTGGGGCAGCTGTGCCGTTGCCCCGAGGAGGTTGAGAAACACTGCCCTAAATGATTGTGTTCTACAACAGTTTCTCATCAATCTAACCAGAGGGGAGGCAACACTGTACTTAATCATAAACTGTGTCCAGAACATGGTGCAATATGTAAGCTAGGATGCATACTGCAAATTGGGAAAGGTACTGCTAGAGTCAGGTAAAGGTAAAGGTAAAGGACCCTGGACAGTTAAGTCCAGTCAAAGGCAACTATGGGGTTGTGGCGCTCATCTCGCTTTTCAGGCCGAGGGAGCCGGCGTTTACTAAAGAATAGAAAATTCAAAACTATATACATTTAGAGAAATGAAAGGGAGGTGGGAAAGCAAGCTACTTACCGGTAAATGAATACTGGGGGAGCTGTCCACATGTCATGGTTCTGAAATGTTTTCTGTTCTAAAGTTAATGTGCAAGTTGTTAGACTTGCAGTACTGTATTTTCATTTGGCTCCCTCTAGTGGAAACTTCTACACTTCTCACAAGCACAGTCTTTGAATTCTCTGTTTAGCTTTGATTCTAGATCCCCCCCCCCCAATTAATCTGAGCAGATGTCTCACAGAAGGGAAATATTAGATAGGATCTGTTCTATTTGAAGCAAAAGGAAGCTCTTTATGGAATCTTTTTCGTTTGTTTGTTTGTTTGTTTTGAGGGAACCAATGTGTGAAATGTCTGAGTGTTTCCTTCATTCAGAAATAGGTATTTAGAGCATTACTTAAAAGTGTAAACATAATGGGACCTGGGGACTGAAAGTTTCGTTTCCTGGTTCTAGACCACATTATTTGTACTCGGATGTTTCTGCGCAAGGAAACTTGAGAAGAAGCAAACGTTCTGAAGGGCTTTGCAGGCAAAAGAGGGGTGGGGTGAGGAGATCAGTACCTGTTATGTCCAGTCAATGGCATCTTGGACAGGAAGGTTGGAATTGGTCTATATGAGCAATTGGTCTGACCTAGTAAATATGCTGTCCTTACCTGAAAATATTTTGCTACGTAGAAAGTCTGAAGAGCATCAACTCTCCACTTGCTCAAATTAAGGTTGAGGTCACGGGCACCAGTATCCAAATTTACACTGGGAACACATGCCCTCCAGTGCAGGGGCCCTGAAAATAGTGGAATAGTAAGGTGGAGCATAGACGGCAGTGTTAGAAATTAGCCAGGCGCTAGGCGCATTTTGCATCTGGCTTTCGACCACTTGCGACCAAGTGAGGATGCCTTGGCACCAGGATAGTGCCTGCCTGACATCTCTACCATCTGGAGGTGTGTGTCTGGGGATCCTTGGATCTAGACCAGGGGTCAGCAACCTTTTTCAGCCATGGGCCAGTCCACCATCCCTCAGACCATGTGGTGGGCCAGGCTATTTTTTGGGGGGGGGGGGAATGAACGAATTCCTATGTCCCACAAATAACCCAGAGGTGCATTTTAAATAAAAGCACACATTCTACTCATGTAGAAACACCAGACAGGCCCCACAAATAACTCAGAGATGCATTTTAAATAAAAGGACACATTCTACTCATGTAAAAACACGCTGATTCCCAGACCGCCCGTGGGCCAGATTGAGAAGGCGATTGGGCCGCATCCGGCCCACGGGCCTTAGGTTGCCTACCCCTGATCTATACTATTTTCACACACTAAT
Source organism: Darevskia nairensis (assembly GCA_034642065.1). Classification (NCBI taxonomy): domain Eukaryota; kingdom Metazoa; phylum Chordata; class Lepidosauria; order Squamata; family Lacertidae; genus Darevskia; species Darevskia nairensis. The sequence goes on from JAWWNI010001658.1 coordinate 25,735, forward strand.
ACCCCATCCTATGGAATTCCATCACTTGTATTTTATCTGCACAATCAAAATGAATTTCAGGAACCAAAATGCTTTTTCTGTGCAGCCTGAGCAGGAGAGGTCAATTACAGTCAGTCCATCATTTGAAAAATATGGGGGCTGTCTTGCCCCCAAAATGTCAAATGCCACCGGAGCATGCACAGTCCCAAGTAGTTGACCACACGCAGTTTGAGCATCAAACCCCAGGGATCCCCAGTAGATTTTATCCATAGCAGCAGCTCCTAGAAAACCAAGCTTGGTGTGGTCTAACGTGATAGATGTTTACAAAGACTAGTTTTCTGTTCCTTCCACGTTGTTTGCAATGAAGGACATTGTAAAGAAACAATGGCTCATATTTCAGATCACATTTCCTAACCAGTATGCTGTATTGAATTCTGGCTTGCAATGAATCAGGAATCCCTCTGTGTGTATTTATTGCATGTGTTACAAAGTCCTAGCAATGGGAAAGCAGCTGGGCCATGCAATTCTTGGCTTCCGTTACTGCCACTCCCATAGTGACCATAATATGCCATCCATTTGTTTGCCTGCATTCATGAGATTGTTTACATAAATGGCATGCCCTTCCATTTGTGTGTCTGTGTGTGTAACATTTTAATATGCAGTTTCCCTATTTAAGACAATGGTAGCATGGCCCTGAAGACAAATGCTGTATAAATCCCACAGAAAACTGCATATTGTGCCATATTTGGGGTTCTGCTTGGACAGAACTAATTGAAAATGTCAAATTCTACCCACTGAAGACTTTGGCTTACGGGTGAAGCTTGCCTTAGGAAAGAACAGCCAATCTTCGCTCCATATATATTTGCTTCTTCACATGTGAAATACAACCTCTAGCCCATGGGCTGAATTGGACTTGCCAAGCCATTTTGCCCAAGCCATGCACCCCCTGCCAATCACCTGGTGTCATATAGGACACCAGTGAATAGCTGTCAACTTTCGGATTTGAAAATAAGGGATTTTTTCCAAACTTTCGGATTTGAAAATAAGGGATGCCACGAGGGCGGTGCAATGGCACCAAGTAGCCTCGACAGCAGGCAGGCTGGCTGTCTGGTTGGGCATGAGGGTCTGGCTGCACAAGGCATGCAAGCTCCGCCCCCAGTCGGTCTCAGACTCCTTATTGGCAGCCGAGCAACGCAGCTGAGGAGCCTCCCTGGCCGGCAGGGAGGGAGAGGAGCTGCTTCCTTTGAAATCCAGGAAATTTAAGGGATATCAACAATCCGGGATGGCAGCGGGAAACGGCATTGGAATAAGGGAGTTTCCCGCAAAAAAAGGGAGGGTTGACAGCTATGCACCAGTATGGGTAGGTATGGGCAGGTAAAAAGGCAGCCGAGCTGAGCCAAAAGGAGCTTCTGAACTGCTGTCAATCAGGTGATCATCAGCACTTTGTAAGGCTCATGTACTGTGCTTCTGAAGCTGATCTGCAAGCATTTGAAGCACAAAGATCAGCCAAGTGCTAGGCTTCTGAAGCACCAATTATCAGCTGTTGGACAGGACTTCAAAGCACAGCATAGAGCTCTTTGCCCCTGGTATAGTCTGTTTAGGGCAAGATTTCCCAAACTTGGATCTCCAGCTGTTTTTGGACTACAATTCCCATCATCCACCGATCCTGCTAGCTAGGGATGGTGGGACTTGTAGTCCAAAAACAGCTGGAGACCCACATTTGGGAACCCCTGGTATAGAGGCGGCTGAGTCAAGCCTCTCAAGGATCAAGCTTTTTGGAAGCAAAAATACATGGATGTAAAATAAACAACTGCTTCAGAGTTAAGGTGACATGCTCAGTGGAGAGATTGAGAAATACAAAAAAAGGGGGGGGGCTCCAAACGAAATGTGTTTATATTTTGGGAGAAGTTCATTACTCACACAGGATTTTACATCTGTTCAGTTTGGAGGCACTTGTCTCTTTGTCAGAAAGAAGAGTTTAGCATCACGGGTGCCTCTTCCTATTCAGCAAAGGTGATGAATAAGACCTTCCTTCTTGGAGAACAGTGTTCATTACTAGGAGCTGTCTGTCCGCATCATGATTAACTGAAATTTTTTAGCATTCAGTGTGTCTCAGCTTTAACTGAACATTTTCTTCCTGCGGTGGGGAGGGGGCAGGGCTCAGTGCTCCTTGCCTATGACAGTTGATTTTCCTAGGTGGTGTGAAGTCTACAGAATCTAGTATTACTATTTTTAATCACAGTTGTATTCCACTGTTCCTCCAAGGAGCTCATAGCGGCATAGGTGGTTCTCCTACCTCTACATTTCATCCTAACAACAGCCCTGTGAGGTAGGTTGGGGTAAGAGACAGTGACTGGCCCAAGCTTCTCACCCCATGTGAGTTTCATGGCTGAGTGGCAATTTGAACCCATCTTCATCCATCTTTAGGCACCAGACAACAACCTTTCTCTTTACCCAGGCTTTGTATAGCTGCACTTTTGGAGTTTTTTAGTTGTTCTCCGTTGTTTTTGATGTTTTTGGGGTTAGTCTGTGAAAAAAGAAACGAATAACTGTAGTAGTAGTAGTAGTTGACATGCTTTGAATGCAGAAGAGCCCGGGTTCAATCTCTGGCACCGCCAGCTCAAGGTAACCAGTGATGCAAAAGAGCCTTTGCTTAAGATCTTGGAGAGCTGCAGTCAGACAGAGAAGATAGGTTGGATGCACATCTAGTCTGGCTGTCAGGGACAGGGCAGAGGAGGAATGGTGGAGACCGCCTCCCCAGCCTGACCCTTCCAGAGAAGAAGAAGACAGTTCAGAATTACAACTAGGGTTTGAGGGAGAACACAGCTCTGAGGCAGATGAGGGGGAAAGCTGGGAAATAATGGGAGAGGAGGAGGAGGAAGAGGAAGCACCAGGGGGGCGACAGCTGACAGACACAGTGTCTTTAGAAAGCATTCCAGACCCACCCTCCTCTCCCAGAACCCGGCAAGCCTTGAAAGTAGGAGAGCAAAGGGCTCAGAAGCAACGGGTCTTCAGCGCCACCCGTAGAGGAGAAGGTGACGAATGAGGAAGTGGGAGAAAAGGGGTTGGAGTGTCACTCGGAGCAACACCAGTATTCCAAGAGGCTGCATTCCCAAGCCTCTCTCTGTGAATATTGAATAAAAAACAGATCGTAAGAACTTTTCCTTGTCTTATCCATTCCTGGCAACCTGCCGTGGAGGTTGGTTCCTCTGCCACTGGCCTGCCATAAGTTCCCAATGATCACCAGGGAAATGATAAGTGGAAACAGATTGTATCCTTGATTACAACTGTCTGGCGTCTCCTACCTCTGAATTAGGAAGAAGTCAGAGGCAGAGGCAGAGGCACAGAGAGAGAGAGAGAGAGAGAGAGAGAGAGAGAGAGAGAGAGAGAGAGAGAGAGAGAGAGAGCTGTTTTCATAGCTACTTTGGAGCAGAGGCATCGAGTTTGCTCCCAAAATTGAGGGGCCCATCACACATATGCGATGTAACACACATCACTTGACATGCATTGGGAGGAGGCCAATGGCAGGAGACCGCTGCCATGAGGCCTGGCCCCTCAAGATTGGGGGGAGGGACTCAGCCCCATCCCAACAGACTTAGGAGGGGCTGAAGAGCCAGTGTGGTGTAGTGGTTAAGAGCGGTAGACTCGTTATCTGGGGAACCGGGTTTGCGTCTCCGCTCCTCCACATGCAGCTGCTGGGTGACCTTGGGCTAGTCACACTTCTCTGAAGTCTCTCAGCCTCACTCACCTCACAGAGTGTTTGTTGTGGGGGAGGAAGGGAAAGGAGAATGTCAGCCGCTTTGAGACTCCTTTGGGTAGTCTCAAAGTGGGATATCAAATCCAAACTCCTCTTCTTCTTCTTCTTCTTCTTCTTCTTCTTCTTCTTCTTCTTCTTCTTCAGCTCTATAGAGTTGGCACCTATGCTTTGGAGTGTGGAGATCACTAACTGATCTATAAGTATGTTTTATACTCCAATGTTTTATGTATTTTAAATGAACTGATAATTGCTGAAATGTTCGTGTTACTCTGCAGTAATCTTATTTTTATTATTTAACGTGATTTTTGTATGTAGACTGTTGGTCTCCTGTGACCCTCTTTGAGGTCCAGGGGATCTGTGGAAAATGCAGCACATAAATAAATTGGACATGGCTATGACTCATAAGACTTCCCCTCGGTGTCATCATGGAAGGAGCTTGGCATTTCTCTAGAATGCCAGCCATCCTTCACCTCCATTAATATCACTCGAGATCTGAAGGTGATTTCCCCTCTTGTAGAAAATGCTATTTAAGTTTGCTGAGAAGGAGGAGGCTTCTGTAAGAAGTGTCAAAGGGGCCAGAAAATTGATTCCTGTGCCGAGAAAACATTTGGGTTCAAAGTCCAGTTCAGCCAAGAGCCGAATAATTGATGCTGATAATTTATTTGCTGCATTAAGCAATTGACTGCTGGATAAACCAATGTCGATGATGCCCTAGGCAGAGGCAGGCTGTTAGTCAATCTAACTCAGCACTCAAAACAAAATAAAATTAAAAAATTCCTTCCAGTAGCACCTTAGAGACCAACTAAGTTTGTTCTTGGTATGAGCTTTCATGTGCATGCACACTTCTTCAGATACACTGAAACAGAAGTCACCAGACCCTTATATATAGTGAGAGGGTGGGGAGGGGTATTACTTAGAGGGGTGGTGGAAATGGGTGAAAGGTTGATAGCTGTGGTAAACCTGTTGATGACTGTTAACGGCTGCAATTAGTCTTACAGGAAAAAGCAAGGGGTGAGAAGGTTAAAAAAGCTTTGTCATGTATAATGAGATAAGAATCCAATGTCTTTGTTCAGACCAGGTCTCTCCATGGTTTTAAGCTTGGTAATGAGTTGCAATTCAGCAACTTCTCTTTCCAGTCTAACTCAGCACTGTCTCTGCACCAGGGATGATGAAATGGTGGTCTTCTAGATGTTGTTGGACTCCAACTCTCATCAGTCCCAGCCATCATGGTCAATGGCCAGAGATGAGTGGAGCTACAATCCAACCAGTCATGTCAAGCTCTTCTTTTTTTTACAGTCAATGACCAGTATCAAAATGAAAAACACCAATTATTATTATTTATTGAATTTATATACCATCCTACCGGGTGGCGCTGTGGGTTAAACCCGCGACAGGGTGAGCTCCCGTTGTTCGGTCCCTGCTCCTGCCCACCCAACAGTTCGAAAGCACGTCAAGTGCAAGTAGATAAATAGGTACCGCTGCAGCAGGAAGGTAAACAGTGTTTCCGTGCGCTGCTCTGGTTCGCCAGAAGCGGCTTAGTCATGCTGGCCACATGACCCGGAAGCTGTACGCCGGCTCCCTCGGCCAATAAAGCGAGATGAGTGCCGCAACCCCAGAGTTGTCTGCGACTGGACCTAATGGTCAGGGGTCCCTTTACCTTTACCTTATAAATTTAAAAGCTCAAGACAAAGTAAAATAATATAAAATCACATGTCCATGAAAGAGCAGTTCTGGGTGGTCTTTCCAGGCTAAACATACCCAGCTCCTTCAACCGTTCCTCATAAGGCTTGGTTTCCAAGCCCTTGATCATCTTTGTTGCCTTCCTCTGCACACCTTCCAGTTGTCAATATCCTTACTAAATTGTGGTGCCAAGAATTGGACACAGTCTTCCAGGTGTGGTCTGACCAAGGCAGAATAGAGTGATACTATCACTTCCCTTGATCTGGACAATATACTTCTGTTGCTATAATTAAAGATGCAAGGCATTGCATTCTATATTGTCTTTTATATACAGCAATCAGAGAGAGGTGCTTGTCATTTGGTTTTGCTTTCCCCCACCCTTAATTTTGCACCCTCCTTTCCCCCCCAAACAGTGGTGGAAGGCGGTGGTGGAACACCATTACCACAAATATTCCTGCTTCTGCAGACTTTACAGATCCTGGTTAAGATTTATTTCTTACTGGCCAACTTAGAGGATTATATAGTCCATAAAATATTGAGGCTTTCTGTTGCAGCTGAAAGCGAATGTGTGCAGTCAATTGCAGAACTTTTCCAGGATGACCATCTATTCAGAGCTGACAACTTATTGAACCGATTCTTTCGTTTCTGATTACAGCCTGACTTCTTTAGATCCTTTCTGTATTGGTTGAAACGTGTGGGTTTTTTTGTTTGCTTTTTTAATGCCGAGATATGTTGTGATATGCCAAGCTTCTTGTTTTGCAACAGAACTGCTTTCAGCTAATAGATGTAAGTGACAAATTAATTGCTGGTGTAATTCAACTGATGCAGTTAATTGCTGAGGCAATGAGGAAGATATAACCATTTGCTGTGCGTGCATTTGCTTTTATACAGCACTGGGGAGTGTGTACAGGAATGCACACACACATACACATACTCTTTTAAGTAAGAGGTCTGACACCGAAATGTGTGCAGGCTGCTGGCTTGAAAGGTTGAGCCAAAAATGTATAGCATCATAGAAGCATAAAACTGGGGAGCCGGAAGTGACCTTGAGGGTCATATAGTACAATCTCCTGCAAAGCATATTGTTGGAGCACCAATCCTAGTGCATTTTCCACTCATTTGTGACACCCCCATTCAATGATGCTTATTGGTGGAAGTTGGCAATCCACTAAAAACTTTCTTGATTTGCCAATATCCCGGAAGATGTTCATGCCACAGAAGTCTATGCTACAGATCTTCCTACTAGGTAGAATATAAGTAATTATGCAACCTTTAGAAGACAAATGAAGACAGCCCTGTATAGGGAAGTTTTAAAATGTTTATACTAAGCTTATACCAAGAACAAACTTAGTTGGTCTCCAAGGTGCTACTGGACATTTCTTTTGTTTGTTTTTTTATATATTTCTAATGTTTTATTCTGTTTTTATATACAGTGGACCCTCTGGATACGGATTCAATTCGTTCCGGGTGTCCGTAACCAGAGGAGCTGCTTCTGCTCATGTGCGTGGCACGATAAGGCACTTCTGCGCATGCGCGAGCAGCAAAACCCGGAAAAATACTTCTGGTTTTGCCACTTTCGCAACCCAAAGATTACATATCCAGAGAGATACGTAACCTGAGGGTCCACTGTATGCGGGAAGCTGCCCAGAGTGTCTGGGGCAACCCAGTCAGATGGGCGGGGTATAAATAATAAAATTATTGTTGTTATTATTCTCCCCGTTTTCATTGGAGAACTGTTGGAGGCTGTGATGTAGGAGCAGGGCCTTTATTGAAACTGAGCTCTGGGATAGCCTTTCTATGAAGGTGAGGACTAGTTCCACCCCTAGGACCCACTTACAGGGTGCATAAGGCTGACTGGATAGTTATATTTTGACTGCTGGACGTATTGACTTTTTTGCTGTGCTCTTACTGTCTTCTATTGTTTCGAGAACAGTCTTTTTAAAAAATAAAGAAATAAATGCATGTTTGTGGCACCCTTCCTCAAAAGAGCTCATAGTGGCTCTCTTGCCCCACTTTTGGTGGTACCTAAAAGCCATCATTTTAATTTCTCATAATGCCCTAGAACAGTGGTTGCAAAAGGAGGTGGAACCACCACCTGGGGGCAGCTGGATTACCTGAGGGGTGTAAGAGGCATGGGGGGTGGCATGGAGGTGCAAATGACTATCAGACTTTGAAAAGCTGGCATCACTAGATCAAGTTCATCAATTTTGTTGAATTAAACTAAATAGTCTTAATTGAATTTTGAATAAATGTGCAAATAATTCTTACTGTTTTGAATTTTATTGTGTGGTTATCTTTCATAGTGGGCCATGCAACCTGCTATTCTGAATAATGTTTCCATAGGGAAGGAGGCACTACGGATGAATTTATAGAACTAAAGGCGTGTTGGTCTGAAAAGGTTTGGGAACCCCTGCAGGCCCTCCAAGTGTCCTGATTTCCCAGGGACTGTCCCGGAACTACAGAAGCAGTCCCAGTTTATGATTTGATCCCAGACTTTCCTGCTTGTCCTTTTTGAAGGATGCCCCTCTTTTCATCAGAGAAATGTTGGGGAAGGGATGCAATAGGATGTCCCTATTTACACCTGAGAAATTAGATTAGATAAATTTATTGTCATTGTCCGTATATACACAGTATACACAACAACGAAAATCAAACACCCAAAGACCGGATTTACCGTACACATTTGCACATATCTCCAACACTCTCATCCTATTAAGACATAATCTATTTAAAACATAACATATTCCAGATGTAACATAACCTATTAAAAACATAACATAACCTAAACCTATCTCATTCCTTACTACTCACTGCTTACTATTTCTTACTACTGGCCCTGAGATCATTATTTAGTGCAATCAAAGCTCTTGGATAGAAACTATTCAGAAGGCGTGTGGTTCGAGTTTTCATCGTCCTGTATCTTCTGCCCGAAGGCAACAGTGCAAAGAGGTTGTGAGCAGGGTGGGTGGGATCTCTCAGGATATTGTGTGACTTCTTCAGGCAGCGAGACATGAAGATCTCATCCAGGGTTGGTAGTTGGAGCCCAATAACATTCTGGGCAATTTTAATTATTCTCTGTAAAGCTTTTTTGTCCATTACAGAGCTGCTCCCATACCACAATAATATACTATAGGTTAGGACACTCTCAATGGTACTGTGATAGTAGGACAGAAGTAGGTGCTGGGATAGATTCAATCCCCTGAGCATTCTCAGGAAATACAACCTCCCCTGCGCCTTCCTCACAACCATATTAATGTTTGCAGTCCATGAGAGGTCCTCGGAGATGTAGATGCCCAGGTATTTAAAACTGTCAACCCTCTCCACCTCCTCGCCATTTATGTGCAATGGTAAAAGTGCACTTTTCTTCCTCCTAAAGTCAATTATGAGTTCTTTGGTTTTTTTGGTGTTAAGCATAAGATTATGTTGGGGGGAATGCCCCTGTTGCTGTTGCTACCACCATAGATGCCAAGGGGCCATTTATAGCTGGAGCCAGTCCTGGATTGACCAGACAGAGGTGTCAGAAAACAACAAATACTCCTTGGAAATATGCACTGCATGCAATTGGCAGAACTACTGTGGGAATTATTTTTTTACTGGAAATCACATTTTCATGGTTTAGAGCAAGACCCAAAATGAGATTGGAAATGGCCACATATTACGTTGGCAGGACATGGTCTGTTTTTTTGGCCCAGAGCCCAGATGGGAAGATGATGCGTTCCTGGAAATTGTTAGCTTACAGCATGCTAATGTTTTCAAACTTATAAATGGCTTCTAATGGACATGAATAGTTCCTAATGGCACAAAGGGTGGCCATTTATTTATGGTTTCTAAATCAAAATGGTTTTTGAGAGCATGGGTGATGTGCAGCCACGAAGGGTAGCGGTAGTCCAGGTCATGGATAAACAAAATCTGATCCCAAATATCTTATCTGAAAGAGCACCTCCTTCCCAATAGGCCCTCTTAGGCATTCAGATTGGCAGAGAGAGCCAGTGTGGTGTAGTGGTTAAGAGCGGTAGACTCGTTGAACAGAACATGTTCAACTCAGCTCAGCTGGAGCTCAGACATGCTGGCTGAGTCATGCCCAGTGTAAAGGTAAAGGTAAAGGGACCCCTGACCATTAGGTCCAGTCGCGGATGACTCTGTGGCCAGTGTGGTGTAGTGGTTAAGAGCGGTAGACTCGTAATCTGGTGAACCAGGTTCGCGTCTCCACTCCTCCACATGCAGCTGCTGGGTGACCTTGGGCTAGTCACACTTCTCTGAAGTCTCTCAGCCCCACTCACCTCACAGAGTGTTTGTTGTGGGGGAGGAAGGGAAAGGAGATTGTTGGCCGCTTTGAGACTCCTTCGGGTAGTGATAAAGCGGGATATCAAATCCAAACTCTTCTTCTTCATCATTTTGGTAGTTGTACCACCATGACAAATTTGAATGGTGGCAACCACTAAGCTGCAGAATTCCCTCCCCACAGAGTAGTTCTGGCACCTTCATTATATAGCTTTCGTCATATGCTGAAGACATATTACCCTGGCCTTTGACACCCATGGTAGGGTTGGTATATTTCAAAATGTGAAAATCAGCACACAAAAGTTGTTGAGCTTTTTTAAAGTTTTACCCAAGGTTGTTGAGCCAGACATTTCAGTGATTTCTGTTCAGACACTATTTCCGATGGTCGAATCCCATCTATGTCTGGGAAATTCTGGGCATAGGGCAGGCCTATGGTATATATTCTCTTTACTGTCATATTTTAACTTATTTTAAAATTGTATTTTAAAATTGTTGAAACCTGCCCTGGTCATCCACCAGAGCAACCAAGGCCAATCCAGTCTCATAACCAGGCCTGAACCCAGATTGAAATGGGTCAAGATAATCTGTTGCATTCAAGAAAACTTGAAATTGTTAGAGCAGGACCCTATTGATGATCTCCCCTGCTTGAGACAGGGTGCTAGTTGTCACAAACCAATGGGTCCAGAGTGGGCTTTTTCAGGAGTGGTCAGATCTCTGCCTCTTTCAAGATGGCTGTGACCACTTCCTCCTGCCAGGATGCATTGATCACAACCTGGATCCACTCTAAAGAATCAATGGTCATTAGTTTGTCTCAGTTGGACTCATAATCACTGCAGGTGGCATCAGTTCTTCCAAGCAGGGGTAGACTTTGGTAATCTTTCATAATATGGTGCCCGGTGTGAGGCCAAAATTTGGTGCCCCCAAGTGGATCTTCTCAATTATGGATCCTCTCAATTTTGTACCCCCTTGGCCCGATGCCCTGGGGGGGGGGGGTCCACGCACACCACCCAAAATCCAGCACTGCTTCCAAGGATCTGGGGGAAGTTCTGTTGAGATGATCCTGTCTTATTCTTACAATGGAGTAGGTTGGGTGGAGAGGTTGTGGTTTATCCAAAATCATCTAGTGAGCTTCATGGTTGAGTAAGGCTTTGAATGTATGTCCCTGAAATCCATGCCCCTAAATCTTCAACAAATGATCAAGGACCTTGTTTTTTTCAAATGTCCTTTTCACAATCACTTTCTGCTCTGCCTCCTGATCTCACAGTCTGGACACACTGGTCATACATGTCCTTATTTTCAGAAGATCACCTCTATTGTAAGCAATGTTTTCCCTTTTTCCCCCTGTGGCTTTCAATGGCAGGTGCCTTCTGTTTCATGTAATTACACTCGTATTTGCCTGGAATACTAAACAGTTTCCAAATGAGGTTACCTCCCAAATAAAGGTAAATGGAACAAACTCCCCAGAGGTCAAGCTTGTCCTTGCAAACTCTGAAATTTGGAGGTGAGGTTCTTACATTGCAAAAGAAGAAGTTTTGTTACCTAGGCCTGGCTCCATGATGTTGTGGATACTGGACAATGGGTTTGCACTCAGGAGCCTCAACTGCAAAGGAAAGAGACCTATACACAAGAAGCAGATGGCATTAAGATGGCAGAAAGTTACTCCAGATCCAAACCCTGTTGAGGAGCAAGGCTAAAGGTAAAGGTAAAGGGACCCCTGACTATTAGGTCCAGTCATGTCTGACTCCGGGGTTGTGGTGCTCATCTTGCTCTATTGGCCAAGAACCGGCGTACAGCTTCCAGGTCATGTGGCCAGCATGACAAAGCCGCTTCTTGCGAACCAGAGCAGCACACGGAAACGCCGTTTACCTTCCCGCTGGAGCGGTACCTATTTATCTACTTGCACTTTGACGTGCTTTTGAACTGCTAGATGGGTAAGAGCTGGGACCGAGCAATGGGAGCTCACCCCGGTGCAGGGATTCGAACCGCCAACCTTCTGATAAGCAAGCCCTAGGCTCTGTGGTTTAATCCCCAGTGCCACCTGGTTCCCTGAGGAGCAAGGCTACTGCTGGCCAAACAAGCCCAAACCTGTCAGAAGCAAAAGAAGCCAATAAAATTTTGCCAGGTCGCGTGACCGAGCTGAACAGAGTTCGGATCCATCTTAAGTCACCCCAGTGTGGTCCTGCTCCACCACTCTACTTTGGGGGGACTTACACTGGGCCGCAGGTGGCGCTGTGGGTTAAACCACAGAGGCTAGGGCTTGTTGATCAGAAGGCCAGCAGTTCGAATCCCTGCAACGGGGTGAGCTCCTGTTGCTTGGTCCCTGCTCCTGCCAACCTAGCAGTTCGAAAGCACGTCAAAGTGCAAGTAGATAAATAGGTACCGCTCCGGCGGGAAGGTAAATGGCGTTTCCGTGCGCTGCTCTGGTTCGCCAGAAGCAGCTTAGTCATGCTGGCCACATGACCTGGAAGCTGTACCGGCTCCCTTGGCCAATAAAGCGAGATGAGTGCCGCAACCCCAGAATCGTCTGCGACTGGACCTAATGGTCAGGGGTCCCTTTACCTTTACCTTTACACTGGGCATGACTCAGCCAGCATGTCTGAGCTCCAGCTGAGCTGAGTTGAACATGTTCTGCGGCCATATCTTTGGCTGGATTGGGGTTGGGTACTTAATTCCAGCTGAACCAGGAACCAGCTGGCTGAGCAAGAGAGTTGCTGAATTCTAAACTGCTCATCCCAGAAGAGATTGCTCTAAGATTGCCTTCGACGTCTAAAATGATGCTGAGGCTAGGTTGCAGAATTGGAAGAACTATGATGCTACCAGAGGGAAGCCCCTGTCTCTCGTACCTGCTAATCAAATCAACTTTACAATTAGGGTCTCTTAAGCTCATATTGTATGCTATACTAGACCTTCCAAGTGCCCCTATTTTTCAGGGACACCCCTGATTTAGAGAAGTCATCCTGGTTTCTGATTTGATCCTGGATTGTCGCACTTTTTCTTAGGATGTCCCTACTTTCATTGGAGAAATGTTGGAGGGTATGGAGTCATCCGACCTCCGAGTCATCAGAAGGCAGCCCTGTATATGGAAGTGGGGTTTTTTTTAATGTTTAGTGTTTTATTGTGTTTTTATATGTGTTGGAAGCTACCCAGGGTGACTGGGGCAACTCAGTCACATAGGTGGGTTAGAAATAGTAAAATTATCATTATGTAATGGGACATCACTATTTTCATCAGAGAAATATTGGAGGGCATGTATGTTTTATTCATTTACTCTGATCCACAGTGAAATGTTGCAGAGTCCTGAATTTGAATATCCGGATCTAATGATTTGTCAATGCTGATTTCTCTCAGTATCTCCTTTAAATTCAGTTCCCCACATTTGTGCAGCAATTTGCTTTTTTTTTTTTTTTTAAAAAGAAATCCTTATGAAAATGTGTTAGCACTTTAGTGTGACTTTCCAAATATACACATTTTTGCATGCACCTTTGACTAAGGCACATGTTTTTGACAGCAATTTTCCCCATTATAATGCATTTCTGTATGTCATTCTCACTAACATATTCGTTTTTATGCCCAATTCCCCTAGGCATTTTTGTAAATCTTGTTCAGTTGGAAAACTGCATTGCAAAATTTGGATAAGTGGGAATTTTGAAGAATAGCTGTGTTTCAGTTCTTGTATGGTTTTGGTTAAGGCTCCAGTACTTTGGCCACCTCATGAGAAGAGAAGACTCCCTAGAAAAGACCCTGATGTTGGGAAAGATTGAGGGCACAAGGAGAAGGGGACGGCAGAGGATGAGATGGTTGGACAGTGTTCTCGAAGTTACTAACATGAGTTTGGCCAAACTGCGAGAGGCAGTGAAGGATAGGCGTGCCTGGCGTGCTCTGGTCCATGGGGTCACGAAGAGTCGGACACGACTGAACAACTGAACAACAACAACATGGTTTTGGAATGTGTAAATTAAGTAATGAGCTCCAGTTGCTCGGTCCCTGCTCCTGCCAACCTAGCAGTTCAAAAGCACATCAAAGTGCAAGTAGATAAATAGGTACCGCTCCGGCGGGAAGGTAAACGGTGTTTCCATGTGCTGCTCTGGTTCGCCAGAAGCGACTTAGTCATGCTGGCCACATGACATGGAAGCTGTACGCCGGCTCCCTCTGCCAATAATGCGAGATGAACGCCACAACCCCAGAGTCGGTCATGACTGGACCTAATGGTCAGGGGTCCCTTTACCTTAAATTAAGTAGATTTGCCCTTAAATGCAAACAAAATCAAATTTCTCCCCATCCTGATTTTGCGTTTTGTGTTTCAGCAATGATACATTGCAAGCATCAGACTTGCTCAAGATATGTTAGTGGTGATTTGGGGAAAACTGCTTGGCACTTTGAGAGTTGACCAGTGACACTAATAGGTAACATTTTCAGCTTGCCTGCTTGCATTTCTCAATGGCCTTTTCTGGTTGTCACTTTGTCTCTGATGTACCATAATTTGCTGGAAGTTCTTGTGTGCCGCAGTGAGTCACAGATACCCAGGCCAAACTGGAGGGCTGGTGTGCTAAATTATATGTTTGCAATCACCTATGAACATTTTTGTTCTGACATTTAATTGTGTAGGGAAGGGAGGGGAATAGCTGTCATCTTCTTAATGCAATATGGATTTTCCTCCGCCCGTGTGATTGTGAAAAATAAACAGCCTAACACATTTCTGCATTGAGATGAGACACATATATATGCAGATGACATTATTCTGGTGAAGGGGGGAGGGAGAGGGATTTTGTTTTCTACGCTCTCAATGAAACATCACACCCTTTAAGCTGCTTTTTATGTTTCCAGAAATAGCATAAAGGCTATTTCAGAGGGAAAGGGATGTCAAAGTTTGGCTTTGTTCTATTATAATTGCCTGATACTGCATCTTATTTGATGAGCATCATCTCTGCTGAAAATTACATCTGTTGTTTCTAGCCAAGGTCAGGCTTTTATCCTTGAATGTCATATGGACCAGCATGAAGTTATTAAATTATTATTATTATTATTATTGTTGTTGTTGTTGTTGTTGTTGTTTTATTGATCATGGGATTAAAAGCAATGTAAAATGAATGTTTCCGCCGCCCCCCTTGCGCTGTCCCAACACAGCATCAAAAGGGCCATCTTTGATAGTCTGGTGTCGACGTTAGTTGTGTTGCACACCTGTTGGCATTGTAGTTAATGGTTAGCCTTTCCTCCATAAAAAAGAGCTCAACAACTCTGGTCTCCCCCCCCAAAAAAAAATCTCAACAACTCCTCAATGACAATGGGTAGATCACTGCCAGTATTTTTATACTGGGAGTAGATCGCAGTCTCTTGGGAGTTGGACATGCCTGCCTTATTGCATCAATTCTTTAGGTGCTTTCCACTTTTCTTTCTTGTTGGAATTGTCTGCATTTTGTACCTTCGATATTTCACCTTTAAGAAGCTCCCATCCATCTTGGACTCCTTTCTCTTTGAGTATTTCAAAAAGTTCTTATTTAGTACAAATGAGGACTTCCAGGTTCTGCGACTAAGCAGGCATGTTTCCATCACAGGCCCTATGGAATCAATTTGCTAGTGAATGAGTAATGAATTAACCATTATCGGAGCTGTTAAAGAATTAGCACAAATGAATTATTTTTGCTCTCCCCACTCCCTGCAAATCTGTGCAAAAGAAAATGTGCATGTTCAACTTATTAAAGAAAACAAGCTGATATTTTTAGCTTTAATAGCTAATGATGATTCAAAATTGTTATTCAAGCCTAATTAACTAATAATTTCCATAGCAACCAATGATTCGGGCAACACATACTGAATATGCTGTATGGAGGAATATCACAACTTCATATTCCCTATGGTTTGGACTAAATTCTGCTGCTAAAAAAATGCTGTATTGTCATTGGCCAAAGAGGATCAGTGCAAGTGATTAGAGTTAGCTCTTTCCAACCCTAATCCAGCCAGGATTAGGCTGTCAGAAACAGTGTCCGGGTGGAAATCGCTGAAATGTCCGGGAAAATCCGGATGTATATCACCCAAGTTGGAAGTGTTGATTTTGAAATTAGGAGTTTGAAATTAGGTTAAAGTAAGGGAATTGGATTATAGGAAAAGAGCAGAAGTACCAAGATGCTGAGGTTTGGAAAAAGGAGTGTTTTAAGCAAAATGATTTTTGTATTTTATGATGTTTTAAAATTTAGGAGTAGGTAAACTGTTAGAGAGGAATGATAATGAATTCAACAGAGGGGGACTTGAGGAAGTCAACCGAAATATGAAATTGAGGAAAGAAGGAATACCTGGCCCACAGAATTGGGCCAGGCCTAAGCAATGATAATAAATAATGTTAGCAAGGTTAAATGTACGATGATTGTGACTACCCTTGTGAGAGAAGGGGGTGAATGTTGCTTCCCACAGTGAGAGTGGGAAACTATGAAAAATTTAACTGTTATGGTATGTGCTTAAAATTGTAAAATCAATAAAAAAAAATGGGGGGGGAGTGTTGATTTTGGCAAATTTCATTAAAAATAGCCCAAAAACTTCTCTCTCTTTTTAGATTTTGCAAAGAAAGCTCAACAACCTTTGTGTCCAGATTTTCACTTTTTGAAATATGTCAGCCCTATGTAAGATAAATCTGCAGATTGTTACCGAATTACTGAATGTAATCAGTTCCTTGTTCTTTTCTTCCCTTTAATGGAGCTGCTTCATTTAGCTCCCCAAGGACAGGAGTATCACCTTACATCTCCCCCTCTCCTGTTGTGTCTGATCCAAGTAATTGCATATTTTGATTTGAATTGTGTATGGAAGATATATTTCTCATTCACATGCCAATTTTAACATCACAGCCTTCAGCAAATTTCATTAATGCACATTGAAACCCGTGGCATTTATTTCAATATATTTTGTTGGATCCAGACTTAGAGCAGACACGTTGAAATCCATGGGGCTTGGGACTTACTTATCTGTTGTATTCTTTATCCTGCTTTTCCGACATTCATTGTCGCCCAAAGCAACTCTCATCAAGAAAGAGAAGCAGATTTGTTAAATGCAATGGGACTACCATGTATACCACTGGTGGCCAACTTCGAGCTCTCCAGTCTTGCAGTGGTTCACAAGATAAAAACACGAGATAAAAGCACAAATAAATAGTTAAAACAGAAACAGCAAAAGAACTCTTGTGTGTTAAGATCAGCCCTCCTGGTTGTTCCACTGCCTCAGAAGCTCAGGGTGGTGGCCTGGAAGAGGGCATTTTCTGTGGCAGCCCCTAAGTTGTGGAACTCTCCCCACAAAGAGGTGCAAAAATCACCTTCATTATATAGCTTTTGGCAAAGGCTGACATCGTACCTCTTCGCCATAGCTTTTGACACTTGAGATGTGTGTTTTTAGGGCCTACCTTATTTTAGAGCTTCCAACAAAGTGAAATGCTTCCAACGAAGTGAAACAGAGCTCTATATGCAAAAGCTTATCCTATATAATAAAATGCAAGTGTCTCTGCGTGCCATCCGTCCATCCGTGGGTTTGCGCTACTGCGCATGTCCCCCACGGACACAGGGATTGGATGATGCAGAGACACTTCGAGCGGCCGGCCGAAACTGCGCCGCCGCCATTGCCGTGTCCACCTCCTCCTCAAGCCGCCACCCGCCTCAGCCCTGTCCGGCAGCCCGCCCGACGGAGGCTGAGGCGCCGCCGCGGACGACGATGACGGAGCCGTGGTCGCGGACACCGAGGAGGAAGAGGCTGGCGGGGGCGGGGGCGCAAGGGAAGGAACAGGGAAAGAAGAACGGAAAAATGGAGGGAGGGAGGGAGAATAGAGAAAGGGAGGGAGGGAGAAAGGAAGGAAGGAATGAAACATGGAAGGAAGAATGGAAAAATGGAGGGAGAGAGGAAGGAAGGAAGGAAGAACAGAGGGAGGCAGGGGGGAGGGAGAAACAGGGAAGGAAGAACGGATGTTCTAGCACCCGTTAATTTAACGGGCTAAACGTCCACTAGTGCCATAATAATAATAATAATAATAATAATAATAATAATAATAATAATAATAATAATAATAGAAATATGTGGTGGTGGTGATGATGATGATGAAAGACTCTGTGTTGTTGTTGTTTCGCTTCAAGAGACTAAGACACCTATCAGGAAGAAATGTACAGTTATATATTGGACTGATTTCTTTTCTAGGAGCATCTAAAACATCTCAGCATCTAAAACATATAGACTCCTTCCATAACAAGTGTTCTATTATTATTATTATTATTATTATTATTGGTGGAGCTACCTAAATATGATGATTGGGTGTGAGGAGAAGTCTATAAAAGAAAACCTAGGAATGTACCAGCAGATCAGAGATAACAAGAAGCTGCTCAGTGGTTTGATGGGATTGAGTTGGAACCACCAAAACCCATGTAGAAATCTGTCTGAAACAGATATCTCCTCCATCCTGAGTAGGTGGATTCTAGAGGTGGAAAACACATTATAATAAAAATATTTTTTTTATTTGTACCCCACCCATCTGGCCGGGTCTCCCCAGCCACATTCAGGTCCGATTTTGCTCATGAAGATGCCACCAGGGGAACAGCAGACCTTCTCTGTTTTTTGAACTCAACTTTCGTGTGGTGGCGGTGGAAGAGGAGGAAAACTGGTTTCTGAATGTGGGGGAAATGTCTCAGTTTGAACCGAGCCAGACGAATGCTTGTGTTAGCTCACATAATGCCAGAGAGGTGCTGCTTTCTGATCTATCCAAAGCTCTGCCACCACCTCCATATTTTTCTTCCTGTGATCTCAGCTAGCAAAACCTCTTGCTATATACGCTGCATGACAGGAGGCAGATAAAAATGAATTGCATTGCATTAAGGTCCATTTTCAAATATGAAATTATCTTACCTGCTTGACTGTGGCTCACCCATGCTTCATTGACTTTGGTGTGGATTTTTTATTTTATTTTATTGTGGTTTGTTTTTAATATTGACTCTGGCAAGTGCCTCAAGGTCCCAGCGTGTAGGATATCTTGTAAATGTAAATTTGATTTGATCTGACATTTGGTTTCTATGTGGATTCAAAGGAGATAAGAGCTCTTAGCTTCCAGGAAATTGATAACAGGACTTGATACGATCGATCTGGTTAGTTTCCATTAATACTCTAGAGAGGGCAAGCGTTTCTCAAATAGTTAATGCCTCCCCAAGTATATGGCAAAAGAATGAAAAGTCTTGAAAGTGTCTGATCTTGTCTGAAATAGACACATGAAGGTCAAATGAGTCTGGCAAGAAGATGGTTCTCTTGTGTTCTATGGTTTCTGAAAAGGCAGTCCAAGATTTATTGGGGGGGATGATTGGGGAGGGAATAGTTTCCATAATAGAAAATTACAGCTAGGTTTGGACAAATCTGTCAATTCCAGTTTCTCACCATTTCCAATCTTAAATTCAGTTTTCCACCTTTTAGAAGTTTGCAATTACAAAAAAAAACCTTGAAAATTCATTAAAATAGTTACCAGCATTTTAATGTGATTTTCTCTTCATATACACACTTTGCAAGCAATTTGCCTGAATAATTTGTGTGTGTTCTTTCCCCTGATATCTCTATTTTTAATCACACTTTCCCTAATATCTGCATATTTGTTATCTTTATGTGGTTCAAGAACAGCATTGCACAATTCTGAGGCGTGTGAATTTTGAAATTTTGATTTGTGCTTCACTCTGCATATTGGTTTGAGAACTGCAAATTAGGCATTTTTCATTAAATTGAATTGATCCCCTGTTGGCGTGAATGCCTAATTGCAAGAGTCATCTACTCCAACTCCCTGCAATGCAGGAATAATAATTATTATTATTATTATTATTATTTATTTTTACCCTGCCCATCTGGCCGAGTTTCCTCAGCCACTCTGGGCGGTTTCCAGTCAAATGTTAAAACAATACAGTATTAAATATTAAAAACTTCCCTAAACAGGGCTGCCTTCAGATGTCTTTTAAAAATAGGATAGCTGCTTATTTCCTTGACATCTGCTGGAAGGGCGTTCCACAGGGAGGGCGCCACTACCGAGAAGGCCCTCTGTCTGGTTCCCTGTAACCTCGCTTCTCGCAATGAGGGAACCGCCAGAAGGCCCTCGGCACTGGATCTCAGTGTCCGGGCTCAGTGTCTGGGCTGAACGATGGGGGTGGAGACGCTCCTTCAGGTATACAGGACCGAGGGCGTCCTGTATACCTGAATCTCAACATGCACTTTGAAACCATAGCAGCCCCTGCTTAGCTTTGCAAATGTGCTAGCTGCCTTATACTGAATCAGGTTTCAGACAAGAGCCTCTTCTATCCCTACCTGAAGGTGCCAAATATTGAACCTGGGACCTTCAGCATGCAAAGCAGATGTTCTATCACCGAGCTATGGCCCCTTCGCTAGTAGGTCACTGGTTAGTTGTGCAGGCTCTTCAGTCCTGAGTAAAATCCAATATTCCGTTCATTGTCTTCCTTCTGGCCTGATGAATGCACAGCAAATGTTCCAGTCACAAGCGCAGAGCAAAATCTCAGACATGCCGTAATAAAGAGCTATTTATATGATCTGCATCTCCATGTATGTGTCAGAGCACTAAATTAGGGGGAAAGGAACAAGTTAATATTTATTTTACCAATCTGGAGGTGAGAGAGGCAAGGGAGGCGTACAGCAAAGATGCTGGAGAGATGGGGTGATGAACCAATTTTAGATTTAATGAGGAGAGCATAAACCTGGAACATGATAAAACAGAATAACCCTCAGCAGCGGAGTGGCTGATGCCGCAGTTCCTCTGTGTTCTGCCCAATTTATTTAAAAACTTAATACTGTTGTCAGGGACTGGGCAGAGGAGGAGGAGTGGTGGAGACCACCTCCCCATCCTGACCCTTCCAGGGAGGAGGAAGAGGAAGACAGTATAGATTTAGAACAGGGGTTTGAGGGAGGTAGCAACTCAGAGGCAGATGAGGGTAAAAGCTCGGAAATAATGGGAGAGGAGTAGCAGACAGAGCCAGAGCAGGCAGAGCCAGCTGGCTGACACATTGTCACTGGAAAGCATTCCAGACCCACCATCTCCCAGAACCCGGCGAGCCTTAAAAGTAGGAGAGCAAAGAGCTCAAAGACAGAGGGCACTTAAGCAGCACCCGTAGAGGAGACGATGAGACTGACGAGTGAGGAAGTGAGAGAGAATGGGGATGGAGATTCACTCGGGACAATGCCATTCTCCAAGAGGCTGGGTTCTATAGCCTCTCTCTGTAAAGTCTGAAATAAAAAAGGATTGTAAGAAACTTTTCCTTGTCTTTATACCTTCTTGGGCAACCAGCTGGAAGCCACTGACACCACCCTGGCAACTGTATTTAATTTTTTGTAGCCTCCCTAGGGTCCCTAAAGTGGTCTCCCCTCTGGAGCACAATTCAAAGTGTTGGCGCTGACCTTTAAAGCCCTATGTTGATGTAAGAAGATGTTTGAGGAAGAATGGTTTTGTTGTGAAGTTCCCTCTTTTTATGTATATGTCTTAATTTTCAATAAAGGATTTTTTCTTCTAAAAAAAAACAACATATGAAATTGGTTTTAATTGATGCTGGTTTTTTTAATATGCTGCTGGCATATGGGATTGGTTTTATTTGTTGGGCTTTTGACTGTGAAATCGCATGGAGATATTTTATGGGAAGCGATTCAGAAAAGGAATTAAAATAAGTAAGGATTACAATGGTAGGAATCACACTTATCTGCATTTTAACAGGGCACACTCCACCCCTCCAAGGCAAAAATGGACAGCAAAGTGAGAGCGATTTACCAGGGATATGTAATGAAAATTTAAAATATTAGGAAATGAAGGCAGATTGAGTGTATGAAATCCCTGAGCCCCGGAAATCCTCCAGCTTCAGATATTTCACAGTGTAAAACAACATTTGCAAGAGGGTCTAAAAATTGCTTTAAATATAGAGAGCAAAAAATACTCATGATATTAAGGGTGATACCAGTTTGTTGTTGTTTAGTCATTTAGTCGTGTCCGACTCTTCGTGACCCCATGGACCAGAGCACACCAGGCACTCCTGTCTTCCACTGCCTCCCGCAGTTTGGTCAGACTCATGTTGGTAGCTTTGAGAACACTGTCCAACCATCTCGTCCTCTGTCGTCCCCTTCTCCTTGTGCCCTCCATCTTTCCCAACATCAGGGTCTTTTCTAGGGAGTCTTCTCTTCTCATGAGGTGTCCAAAGTATTGGAGCCTCAGCTTCAGGGTCTGTCCTTCCAGTGAGCACTCAGGGCTGATTTCCTTCAGAATGGATAGGTTTGATCTTCTTGCAGTCCATGGGACTCTCAAGAGTCTGCTCCAGCACCAGTTACCAGTTACTGGTAGCCAGTGTGGTGTAGTGGTTAAGAGCGGTAGACTCGTAATCTGGGGAACCAGGTTCGCGTCTCCGCTCCTCCACATGCAGCTGCTGGGTGACCTTGGGCTAGTCACACTTCTTTGAAGTCTCTCAGCCCCACTCACCTCACAGAGTGTTGTTGTGGGAAGGGAAAGGAGAATGTTAGCCGCTTTGAGACTCCTTCGGGTAGTGATAAAGCGGAATATCAAATCCAAACTCTTCTTCTACTACTACTTAGACTTTTCTGCCCTACTTGTGTAAATACAGAACACACAGCCCTGATAGCTCCAGCATTAGAAGGAAGGAGAATCACCGGGTAAAGAAACAGAGTGAGACATAAGCACTTTGAGAAGGAACAAATCCATGCGAACTTGCTCAGTGATTTCATTCAAGACGTTCATTATCACCGAAAACATTCCGATGGTGGCAAACAAAAACAGTAATAGTGACAAATGCCGGTTGCAATCCATACTTTCCCCAGATCTTCTTCTCCTTGCACACTAAACTGTTCAGTGAGTCACAACAACATCATTTGCTTCAGAAGACATTCTGCCCCCAAAAAAGTAAAAATAAAAAAATGGCTAATTATGTTTGTAATCATTCCTGACTCCACTGCTGTGACTCAGCTCTAGGAAGCATCATCTGTGGTTCATTGAGAGTTTAATGCCCCCAAACACAGTCTATTTCTTCCTCCTGGCACAGAAAGTATTGTATGTTTCAATGCCTTTGCAGTTCTGGTCATCATATTTCTTTCTTTGTTTTAAAAGTTCAAAACAACCTTGATTAAATCCCTTTACTTTTTACACACACACACACACACCCCAAAATGCATGTTAAAAAATCATTATAATTATACCATGCACAATATTTTACTACATAGAAAAACTATTGTCCATATTTATGTTATATTTATACTTATATTTATATTTGAATTCAAGAAGCAGTTTGCCTTTATCTTTAGAATTCTATCCTTCTCTATTGGGTAGATTAATCAACTAAACATTCAGTTTTTATCAGCAGAATGTCAGCTTTACGCAGTGCCACTATCATTTAAAAGCAGACTTGATTTTGGCTTTCTTTGTTGTTGCGTTTCTGGTATGCTACTGAACGAGGGTGTTATTAAATGGTAACTGTGTCAAAAAAAAAAGATTGCTAGGTATCATTTATTAAGCTATTATCATACAGTTTCTTCAGCATCTCAGTATGTTCCATGTAGTTCGTTTTTGGTTGCATAGATTTATTTAAATGGATTGGTCAGTGGGAAGATAATTCATCAGTTGAGGTTGCAATCGGATGCACACTCTCCTGGAAGTTCCATTTAACACATTGCGGACTGCAGTGTATATCAGTATTTTTATCACTTCACAGCTCTGTTTTCTATCGGTATGTGTGTGCCTCTGTTTCTATGATACAGTCGTGCCATTAATGTTCCTTCTTCTTTCTTTCTTTCAGACAGCAGCTCAGGCGGTTTTATTTATGTGCATGAATACCGCTGGGATCTTCATTAGCTACTTATCAGACCGAGCTCAACGCCAAGCCTTCTTAGAGACGCGGAGATGTGTAGAAGCTCGGTTGAGGCTGGAAACCGAAAACCAGAGGCAGGTAGGGTAATTGTTATGTACTGAGTTGAATATGATCCAAAATGCAGCAGTCTGATTGGTCCTAGAACAATAGGATTCAGAATGCAGCAGTCTGATTGGTCCTAGAACAGTAGGATCCAGAATGCAGCAGTCTGATTGGTTTGCAGGAGCCACCCAATCCAGCTCCAGGTGGAAGTGAATCTGCAACCTGATTGGCCTATAAGAGTATCCCGGAATTAGCCAATCACATGGGGCCCATTGTGTAAATAATGTATATAAAGCAGACATCCTGGGGGAACATTCATTCCTCGCTACTATGAGCTGAATAAAGAGCATGAAATCCACACTCGACTCCGAGTATATTTCACTAGCGACGAAGGTGGGATCCCGCTGAGCTGACCGCTACACACAGCACCGCCACCTGCCACACCGCTGCCTCGCACCGTGTGTCCAGGCTTCAGCTCCAGGACCCAAGGAACTCAGAATGGCAACCGACAGCAGCTTCTCGCCATTCAACCCAGCATCAGGAGACTGGGAAGGATACGCCAGCCATTTCACCTTCCTCCTAGAAGCTAAAGGGGTCACCAACGACGCCAAGAAGAGGGCGATATTCTTCAGCGTCTGCGGAGAGGAGACGTTCGAAATCGCCCGGGCTCTCCTTGCACCTGACGATGTCGCTACCGTTCCTTACAAAACAATAATGGAACGGTTGAAGGGGCACTTTTCGCCGCAGGCCTTGGTGGTGGCTCGTTGAAATGCCTTTTACGCAAAGCGGCAAACCCCCGGGGAAACCATAACTGGGTTTGTGACCGCCCTCCACCACGCTGCTCAGTTCTGCAACTTCTCAGAGTTGGAGAACATGCTTTGTGACCACCTCGTCGGTGGCCTGAGGGACGAGAAGCTGCAACGACGCCTCTACACCAAGAAGGACCTAATGTTGCAGGTCGCTCTGGAGGAGGCCCTGGCAACAGAAGCCGCCGAGAGGTCGACGCAAGAGGCACGGCAGAGCCTGCCGTCCCAACCAAGGGTCCACCACGAGGACCTCACCGACGACTCAGGATCCAACAGGGAGGAGGTGCACAGAGTACAGCGGTGCACTCAAGCAGTGCACACACCATAGCTGCCTCAACCAGAAGGAGGGAACTGTGCAAGCTGTGGGGAGAGTCACAAGAGGAGGACCTGCCGTTTCCGCAACGCAGAGTGCAGGCAGTGCAGAAAATCAGGTCACATCGCCCGGGTGTGTGGGGCTCGGCCCACCCAACGCCAGGCATCAGATGACCGACCCAAGAGCCCCAGGTCCCGGGGCCCAACGCACCAAGGCTGAAATATACTCGGAGTCGAGTTATGGATTTCAGTAATGGAAGAAATGAAGTTGTGAAATGCAGCCGTGTCAATCTGTTGCAACAAAACCAAATCCATAAATTGTACATTAAAGACGAGGTCGATATCCAGCTGAAGCCGCATCTGCACTACAAATTTAAAATGGTCTTATTCCACTTTAAACGGTCATGGCGTCCTGGAAAGAATCCCGGAGACTGTAGTTTGTTAAGGATGCTGAGAGTTGTTAGGAGACGATTCCAACCATTCGTCTCGCAGAGTTACAGTTCTCAGATTTCCAGGTGTAGCCAATCACTCCTAATTTCTCAGGAAATGTTCTCATTCCCTCTCCAGCAATCTCACATTTTCTGTAGGCTATATAATCAAGCCGTCCCTAAGTGGAAAAGATTGGAAGTGCAGGCAAATAAAAAATTGCTTATCCATATTTATCAAGACCTCACATCTCTCCTTTTTAATCAGGAGCCAGCAATGGGAGCAAGCTTTAAATCAAAAGTTTGTTGCAACTCATCTAAACAAAGTCACCAAGAATATGAAAAGTATGTTGCCTCTGTGGGAGGATAAGGAACCGATCAGAGACAAAGTACTCAACCATTTGCAAGCTACAGATCGTAACAGTGTTTATAGCCCACATTTGCCAAAGTGTTATTTAGCATGGGGTACTCAAGGATTTGACTTAGTCCACATTTTAAAGTGTGCCAACCTGATTTGCATTCATAGAATCATAGAATCATAGAGTTGGAAGAGACCACAAGGGCCATCCAGTCCAACCCCCTGCCAAGCAGGAAACACCATCAAAGCATTCCTGACAGGTGGCTGTCAAGCCTCTGCTTAAAGACCTCCAAAGAAGGAGACTCCACCACACTCCTTGGCAGCAAATTCCACTGTCGAACAGCTCTTACTGTCAGGAAGTTCTTCCTAATGTTTAGGTGGAATCTTCTTTCTTGTAGTTTGAATCCATTGCTCTGTGTCCGCTTCTCTGGAGCAGCAGAAAACAACCTTTCTCCCTCCTCTATATGACATCCTTTTATATATTTGAACATGGCTATCATATCACCCCTTAACCTTCTCTTCTCCAGGCTAAACATACCCAGCTCCCTAAGCTTCCTTAGACTAATACCCTAGATCTGAGCATTGGTACCCTTACATTTCTGCACTTTTCCAGATTTTGTGATACAGTTCTTAGCTCAAGAAATGGAGCAGAATGTGGAAAAAAATGCATATTTTGGTTAAAATGCATACAATTTTTTAAAAGTACACCAACAACAAAAATACAAAGTAATTGCAATAAACTAATAACATTGCAATAAATTAAAGACAGTACATGGTTGTACATTGTCACTGAAGCTATTATTGCAGATCACAAAAAACTCCCATCTCTCCATAAACCTTTTGGGTTGATTTACATGTGTTTTCTTATAGTAGGTTAGTTTGATCATGGCCATAATGGGCCAGATCTTTCCATTCCATTCAAACTCAGTAGGAACATGCATTTTGGGAGAAAGTGCATTAAAAAGCACATTTTAAATGTATGACAATGAATTTTTTTGTGAAGAAACAGTGAAAATAATTTGAATTTCCGTGCATGTGGGGGGGATGATCACAGGTTGATTCTTGAAACAGGATGAAATGAATTTACGAGTGCCACGTGCAAAATAGACTGATCCATTCATACATTGGTAAAGCCCCCCCTTTCCCAAAAGACCCCAATCTGTGGAGGGATCTGAGATGATCTCCTACACCTTACTAAATTATGTAAGAAGTGATATCGTTTTTGCTGTTGTTGTTTTCTCCAGAATCCTTTGTAATTAATGTAGGGAGTTTGATACATCCTGAGTTGATTATTCTATTCTTTTAATGAAGAATCCTGAAGGAAAAATGGATTCTTGAGAAGATAGGTAATCTCTTCTGAGCATTCTTTTATATGCTTGACAGCTGCCACAACTAGTCATTGAACTGAAGACTTCTAGGTACTGGAATATGAGACATGTCACTTGGAGCTAAAATGCAGGGCCATATAAAGCTATTTATATTCTGCCAGTCAGGCGCAGAGCAGGAAGTTTAACTTCACCCTCTCCTCAGAGATAATTGAATCTATACTTTTCTAGGCAAAGTTTGCTGAGATGAGCAAAATGGATCTTGACAGATAAAGTCCTTCATGTGTGAAGTGGTTTCTCTCTCTCTCTCTGGAGTCAAAAGTGGTGTGTGCATACTGGTTCATAAAGCAGAAGTCAAGTGCCTATAGGAGAGGGCACGAAATGGATTTTGCACTTCAGAGGTGTAAGAGAGGAAAGCTGGTAAAAAGGACTGGTCACACATATTTACTTATTATGATCTTTCCTTAAGGAGCTCAACTTCAGAGGAAGTTCATACTTTGGTCATACTTTATTGTAGACTTTGTGCTTTGTGCTTTGTGTGTGTTTGTGGACTAATTTGGTTTGATTATACACCTTATATACCTTCTGATTGGAGATGAAGTATTGTTCTTAGAAAAAGAAAAAGAATAAAACATGAAGTATTTTGTCAGAGAGAAAAATAAAATGAAATGAAACCAAAATTAACATATAACAATTGGATATGATGTAATTATCAGATATGATAATACAGAGGCATATACAGTCGTACCTCGGAAGTCTAGCGCCTTGCGACTCAAACATTTCGGCTCCCAAATGCTGCAAACCCAGAAGTGAGTGTTCCAGTTTGCGAGCGTTCTTTGGAAGCCGAACGTCCAATGGGGCTTCCGCGGGTTCCGATTGGTTGCAGGAGCTTCCTGCAGCCAATCGGAAGCCGCACCCTGGTTTCCGAATGATTTGGAAGTAGAACGGACTTCCGGAACGGATTTTGTTCGACTTCCGAGGTACGACTGTATAGATATGTGATGGATATGTAATTAAAAAGGTAAAGGGACCCCTGACCATTTGATCAGCAAGCCCTAGGCTCTGTGGTTTAACCCACAGCGCTACCTGGGTCCCTGGATATGTAATTATTGACCATTAAATCATATATGATA
This sequence comes from Darevskia nairensis, assembly GCA_034642065.1. Classification (NCBI taxonomy): domain Eukaryota; kingdom Metazoa; phylum Chordata; class Lepidosauria; order Squamata; family Lacertidae; genus Darevskia; species Darevskia nairensis. Next base: position 53,689 of record JAWWNI010001658.1, read on the forward strand.
CCTTATAATTGGGGCTTTTTCTTCCAGCCGGCACTCAGTTCCATCACTTCTCTGGTGGGTTTGGCCATCTCTCCGGTGGTCGCCATTGTTGGCTGGGGTTCCACTTGGAACTGCTCTTACACCTCCAGACCCAATTTAAAGTGTTCACATTAGTGTTCAAGGACATAAAACTGAGTGTTTTGGAGGTGGGCCCAACAGGGTTAGCTGTTGTGGTTTGCTGTCATTGTTTCACCATGAAGGAAGCATGCCAAGGACCTCTGCCTGCCTCTCCAATCTCCTGTTGTTGTTGTTGTTGTTTCAGGAACGTCTGGTTCTGTCTGTGTTACCTCGATTTGTAGTCCTAGAAATGATTAACGACATGACCAACGTAGAAGACGAGCATCTTCAACACCAGTTCCACAAGATCTATATTCACCGCTATGAAAATGTCAGGTGAGAGCGTGCATTCAAATTTTCTCTCTTTCACTTAACGATCTGTTCCTCTGCTGAATGTCAGCTGGGGGCTTTTGTGTGGAGTCTTTTGATCAGTTCATTCATCATGGGTTTGAAATGTTGGGGGATGTTGCTTTTCTCTCCCCACCCGCTTTTAGAAGACAAACATTTCCCAGTAGCGTTTTTCCTCCCTTAATTCATCAAAGCTCCTTGGCGGCTGCCCTTTCACCACAGTATTTCTGATTCGGCTTGCTCGAATGCATGCAAACAGGGGGTAGGATTTTCCCTCCCCAACACACACACACACACACACACACACAATGCTCCAGCTTCTCACTGCAATCCACCGAGGCCACCGTCTCAAGCGTACTGACTTTTGAAGTACACCCCATTGGAATTAATGGGACTTTCTTCCATGTAAACATGATTAGGATTAGAGTGTAATCTTTCTGATACAGGCAGCATCTGTCATGCTGCATAGGCAATTCAAACAACCACCTAGGGTAGCATTATTCATGACGTGGGGGGGGGGGGAACCAATCTATTCCTTTCTGGCCAGTGTCCATGTAAGAAAAGCAGCCAACATCCAAGGGAAAAGAACAATCTTCTTGAATGAGGACCAAAAAATATCATTAGGCAGAGGGAGCCACCTGAGTCTGGCAGCAGAGGAAGGGGGCCAAGAAGAAGCAGTGGGGTGTTGTGTACCTTGAAAGATGGGGGATAGATAGATAGCTAGATGATAGATAGATAGATAGATAGATAGATAGATAGATAGATAGATAGATAGATAGATAGATAGATGATAGATAGATGGACAACGAAATTGAATGCCATCCCCAGGGCCAGCGCATCCATTTAGGCAAACTAGGCAGTTGCCTAGAGCGCCAAAATGGAGGGGGCGCTCGTTATTGATATAGATACATTGTCCATCATAGCACAGCATCTTCTCGTTTTCATTCATTAAAAGTGTATGGGCTGGATCATACAGTAGAATGACCCTCAACCCAAAGCATGAAGTGCCCCCATTGACGGTGATGCACTGACATCAATATATAATCTCCGTTGGGTCATTCACACACTAAAATCACAGCTTGCACTTCTAGCAAATGGAGTGATAAATATACATGTGTGAGCCAGACCTTCAGCTTCATTGCAATATGATTTGAAGGAGAAACACTTATGAGAATAGGATTCCAACAACATCTGGAGAGCCATGGGTTCCCCATCCCTGTCATGGACACTTCTGGTGGTTTTGAAGACCTTGTTGAATTTCTATTTATCTATTGGAGGTTCCTAAAATGGAAGGTGGACTGTGGCATGTTTCCCCCCTGCAAAGTATTACTGTTGCCATTGTTGCCTATAAGTGAGGAGTCCTGATTTTCTTTCTCCTCTCCATTTGGTGTCCAGCATTCTTTTTGCAGATGTGAAAGGGTTCACCAACCTCTCCACAACGCTATCAGCCCAGGAGCTAGTCCGAATGCTGAATGAACTTTTTGCCAGATTTGATCGCCTAGCACATGTGAGTCAAGAGGCTTATTTGTTTCATTTAGCAAACAGGAGTTAAGCTGCCTGTTCATTTTCGGTGCTTCATAAACCCTGTGTGATGGTGGGATTGTAGGCTCCCCTACAATTTTACAGGTGGATGGATGGATTGCTGCTAACAGATTGAGGTTGAAGACAGAAGTATTGTTTTGGGGGGACAGGGAGTGGGTGGGGGTGGAGGACTTCCTGGTTCTGAATGGGGTAACTGTGCCCCTGAAGGACCAGGTGCATAGCCTGGGAGTCATTTTGGACTCACAGCTGTCCATGGAAGCATGGGTCAATTCTGTGTCCAGGGCAGCTGTTTACCAGCTCCATCTGGCATGCAGGTTGAGACCCTACCTGCCCATGGACTGTCTCACCAGAGTGGTGCATGCTCTAGTTATCTCCTGCTTGGACTACTGCAATGCGCTCTACGTGGGGCTACCTTTGAAGGTGACCCAGAAACTGCAGCCAATCCAGACTGGTGACTGGGAGCGGCCACCGAGACCATATAACACCGGTCCTGAAAGACCTAGATTGGCTCACAGTACGTTTCCGAGCACAATTCAAAGTGTTGGTGCTGACCTTTAAAGCCCTAAACAGCCTCAGTCTAGTATACCTGAAGGAGCGTCTCCACCCCCATCGTTCTGCCCGGACACTGAGGTCCAGCACTGAGGGCCTTCTGGTGGTTCCCTCCATGCAAGAAGTGAGGTTACAGGGAAGCAGACAGAGGGCCTTCTTGGTAGTGGCGCCCACCCTATGGAACGCCCTCCCATCAAATGTCAAGGAAATAAACAACTACCTGACTTTTAGAAGACATCTGAAGGCAGCCCTGTTTACGGAATTTTTAATGTTTGATGTTTTATTGTCCTTTTAATTCTGTTGGGAGCTGCCCAGAGTGGCTGGGGAGACCCAGCCAGATAGGTGGGGTATAAATAAATAAATTTATTATTATTATTATTATTATTATTATTATTATTATTACAGACATACAACAAACAGCTAATCACCTTGAATTAAATACCGTAGTCACAATTCTTTATTCCTTTGGGTAAGTGCAGAATGGCTATTCCCTTCTTCTGATATACCCAAATACCCAACACCTAGAGAGAGTCAGTGGAAATTAAGGACCCTGTTTGCATTGTCCAAGAATGATGGGTTGGGGTTTTGCCAGCCCTTCCTCCTGCAGCCACTACTTCATGTTAGTCCTTGGAACGGGAGATCATATCTCCTAATTCCCGAAGCTCCTTTCCTGTTAAAGATAGGACTTTTTCCCACAGGTGCCAACAGGATTTTCTGATCCCAGTATCCTGTATGTGGATTGGGTCCTCTGCTGCACTAGCAAATGAAGCTACAAATCTGTGCACAGTTTGCACACACAATTTGTCACGTGCAAATCTGTATGCTTTTCATAGGTTGGGGTGGAGCATCCATAAATAACTGGGAAATCTCACACTACTAATAAGATGCTGGTGGGAGATATCACTGCCTGATCATAAATCTGGGGAGGTGAGGGAGAGAAGGGAACACCGGTGCTTACCGTGATAAGTTCCTTCTCTGTAGGGAGAATTGGGATCCATGATATAAGGTTGTCTCCACCCATCTCACCACTGGCAGGTGCTCTAGCCCCCTCTTCCTGCCCACCGGGAATCTTATTCCAGTTCTGTCCTGGTCTTAGGAGATATCAGCAGGCATTGCCCATGCATGTTCAAGCTTATTGCTTCAGGACCATAAATAATTTTTTTTAAAAAAAAATTTTAAAACTGAGTTCTAGAAATGCCAGAGTCCTGCATTACTGTCCACTTATGCTTTGTGTGTCTTGGTTGCACAGAAACATGGAATATGCCATCACCAGCTGGGGTCTTAGCAGTCTCGAGAAGAGCATAAGCTAAGGCCCCTCTCCCTAGTTCCTGCTGGGATTCTGCATTCTCCATCTGTTTCCAAAGCCTGTTTTCCAAACTGAGATGAATAGCGAGCTCCAAACTTCTGCTAGGCACACAGCATATCGGTCTTATTTGAAGAGTGGGTGGAATTGATAGCACAGCATGGGTCTTAGAAAACACAATCCATCATTTCCCTGCCCTGGGAAGTGAAAAAAGGAGGAGGGAGGGGGAGAAACCTTAATGAAGTTTCTGTTTGGTGCCTTTTGGTGGATGGATATTTGAGTAGCTCATTTCTTTAGCTCTTTCTCGTGCCAATTTTTTCATGCTTTGAGTCACCATGGTGTGTTGTTTTTTTAAAGTAACTTATGCATAAATCTTTCTCAAAAGCTTCAGTCACATGTCGTACTGTGCAGAGTAGTCATAGCTCAGTGACAGAATTCTGCTTCAGACCATCTACCCTACCTATGTCTACCCTAGCATTCCCCAACCATTGGTCCCCAGATATTATTGGACTACAACTCCCATCAGCCTTGACTATGGATGGTTTTGGATGATGGGATTTGTATTCCAACATCATCTGGGGTCCCCTGGTTTGGGGAACACTGGTCTGCTCTAACAGTAGTTCTCCAGTACCTCAGGTGGAAGTCAATGCCCTGTCCTTCAGCTGGAGATACCAGGGATTGAACCTAAGATTTTCTGCAAGCAAAGGACAGAGTTATGGCATTTAAATCTTTAATCTTCAGGTTCTCCAGCTTAAAAAACATCAGGCAAGGCTGGTACTACTGTCTGCCTGAGAGGGCTGCTTGAGGACTGGCAGTGTAAAGCAAATCCATGCAATACTGTGATGTGTTTTAAACAAACAGCTGCTGAATGGAGAATGGGGATATATCCAGAGGATATATCAAGAAATTCTGCCTACCGGTAACCTTTAGCTGAGTTGAGCCAAGAAGCCTCTCTAAGCTTGGCCAGACAAACTAAGGGATTTCATACCACACATACTATCGGGAGTCTCATCTGATCATTGTTTGTGGTCTAAAGCTCCCCTCCCTGCTTGTCTCCCAGAACCAGAAGAGGCATGAAAAGGGCAGAGGAGAGGTTGGCCTCATGCAGGTGCAGTCTCCGATTTCTTGAGGAAAGCCCTGGAGAGGAGGGAACTTAGAAGGCTGTGGGGAGGCAGGGACTTTCAGTCTCGGCAACCGATCCATGGGGCAAGACCTACCAAGTATGAGCCACTGCACTCATTAGGCCTAACACTTTGCCAAGTCTGTGCACATCATGTTCTTTCTAATAAAGAGTTAATTCCACCTTGAATTGTGTGATTTATTGCTGGCTCGCTCTTGTCACCTGAGCAGCTTCTTCCTCCACTTCCAACATGTCCTGCACCCCTTTCCCTGCCTCTGACTACCCAGGCTCTTCCCTTTCCACCAACCCAGGCTCCTGCCTCATGGGCGGCACACAACCCCATAAATAGCTGTCCCCCATCTCCTGGGTCAGCCTCCAGCCCCCCTGCCACACACTCGTCAGAGCCCTGATAGTCCATGACAGTGGCTTGATCTCCCTCTAACGTGTTGGCTACATTCACACCCATTGCAGAAATGTTCTTTGGAAAGTCAGGTGAATCTTAATACAAGCTCTCCTGATCCACGGGAAAGCAGACGGCATAGAGCAGGGGTCAGCAAGGTTTCTCTTGCCTGGGCCAGATCGGTCCCGTGGAGATCCCTCCATGGGCCGGATTGCACCTGCGCAGACACGATTTCCGGCGCCGTGGAAGCGAGTCCCTGCACCGCGCTGCACCAGTTTAGCAGGCGACTTGGTTCGGGGGCGGCTCGGGGGCCGGTCAGACGACCTTCACGGGCCACTTCTGGCCCATGGGCCTTAGGTTGCTGACCCCTGGCATAGCGCTGGCGGCGTTGTGAGAGTACCACGCTCTCGAAGCTCTTAGGCAATCTGGCTACTTTGGGCTTTTCACTGCAGAGCAAGGCTATATCGAAGGATAGGTATTTCTTTGGAATACCAAAAATATCTCAACAGTTGCATGCAACCAATCCTTTGCTTGCAGTACTTTTTTTTGTGACGTGCTAGTTAGAAATTTTTATCTCCTGGCAACCTTCTGCATTGCTCTTATTCTTTCTGGCAATTTTCTTAAACAGATGGTTTGACATACAGCAGTTAATGAGGCATCAAGATCCAAGCCGTTGTGGCTTCCTCTAGTTTTTCAGAATATTCCCGAGAGCTCCTTGTGGATGGATTCTGATGCAAGTCAGCCCCACGTGGCATGGCCAATGCTCAGAGATGTTGGGGATTTTAATCCACAACATCTGGGGGGCAGCATGTTGCCCAGCATAAGAGGAGACCCGCCAGAGGGCACCAGAGGAGAGTGATATCGACATAGCTGCTACCCACTGCTCAGGCTTCCAATGTCTCTGAATGAAGTTCCAGCCTTCGTCCTGAATGCCAGGGCAGGGCATGACCCCATTAAGATATATATCCCTCCTCTGACTGTAGACTCCAGTAAATGGAAACTTCTTGACTTCTCTTCTGATTTAGGTAATTTGGCAAGCACACCCAAGCTTGCCTGCGGTGCTCAGATCTTTATAGTATTTCTCTGATGTTTTTTCTTTCTTTCCAGGAAATCACTGACCCTCTTCCTTTCAGGATGCAAAAAAAAGAGAGATAATGAATGTTTGACACACATCCGAACAAAATCAAGACATTTTTGTCCTTTACACAAACAAACATCTCTTTCCCAAAGAGCTTTCAGATTTTGCTTTCCATATTTTCCACCCTGCTCATTTTTATACCCATCCTGCTCCATCACACCCAATCTCATTGCTTCTAATCATTCTCCTTTTGGTTACAGGAACATCACTGCCTTAGAATTAAGATCCTAGGGGACTGCTACTACTGCGTATCCGGGCTTCCGGAACCTCGCCAAGACCATGCTCATTGTTGCGTTGAAATGGGACTCAGCATGATCAAAACAATCAGGTAATTTGTTTTCCTCCTTCTCTCATTTCTTCTGCCGCCATCACACTGTGCCTCAGTCTGTGATGTGCTGGCTCCTTGTTGCAAGACAGCAGAATATCCTCAAAGTCTCTCATGCTGCTTTGTTGGGTTCTTTTAGGTACCAGTGAGCTGAGATTCCCTCCCCGTTTTCAATGGACTACTCATTACACACACACACACACACACACACACACACACACACACACACGAGGACCATAGCTGTCAACTTTCGGATTTGAAAATAAGGGATGCCGCGAGGGCGGTGCAATGGCACCAAGTAGCCTCGCCACCCTGCGCTCCAGAGGCTGCGCGCGAACGGGTGAGCGAAAGAGCAAGCGCATAGATGGCAGGCAGGCTGGCTGTCTGGCTGGGCATGAGGGTCTGGCTGCACAAGGCATGCAAGCTCCACCCCCAGTCAGTCTCAGACTCCTTATTGGCAGCCGAGCAACGCAGCTGAGGAGCCTCCCTGGCCAGCAGGGAGGAAGAGGAGCTGCTTCCTTTGAAATCCAGGAAATTTAAGGGATATCAAGAATCCGGGATAGCAGCGGAAAACGGCATTGGAATAAGGGAGTTTCCTGCAAAAAAAAAAGGGAGGGTTGACAGCTGTGACGAGGACAAATGTGGCTTGAATGGGGGGAGGGGGGAGGCCAGAAGTTCCTGAAATTGCTCCTTCCTCTTTCTTGCTCCTGCTGCACCAGGGAAGAGACAGTGCAGCAATCGTGGTTTGTTTTTCTCCAAGCAAACAACATGCAGAAGGCAGTCTCTGGTTTGTTACCTCCTGGTGTGAGGGAGAGCCAAAGCACCCACCATATCAACAGTGTACATCAAGACATGGGTCATTCACTTTGATGTGTGAACCAGGCCAGTGATGGTTCCTAGATGAGGCAAACCCTCCAAGTGTCCCTATTTTCCAGGGATGTCCCTGATTTGGAGAAGCTGTCCCAGTTTCTGATTTGATCCCGGAATGTCCCACTTTTCCTTAAAGGTAAAGGTAAAGGGACCCCTGACCATCAGGTCCAGTCGTGTCCGACTCTGGGGTTGCGTGCTCATCTCGCTCTATTGGCTGAGGGAGCCGGCGTTTGTCCGAAGACAGCCTCCGGGTCATGTGGCCAGCATGACAAAGCTGCTTCTGGCGAACCAGAGCAGTGCACGGAAACGTCGTTTACCTTCCCACCGGAGCGGTACCTATTTATCTACTTGCACTTTGACGTGCTTTTGAACTGCTAGGTGGGCAGGAGCTGGGACCGAGCAACGGGAGCTCACCCCATCGCAGGGATTCGAACCGCTGACCTTCTGATCAGCAAGCCTGTGGTTTAACCCACAGCACCACCTGGTCCCTGCTCCACTTTTCCTTAGGATGTCCCTATTTCCATCAGAGAAATGTTGCAGGGTACGGAGTTATCCGACCCCTGAGCCGTCTGAAGGCAGTCCTGTATAGAGAAGGGTTTTTTTTTTTTAATGTTTCATGTTTTATTATGTTTTTCTATATGTTGGAAGCTGCCCAGAGTGACTGGGGCAACCTAGTAAGATGTGTTGGGTATAAATAGTAAAATCATCATTAGGGAAAGGGACGTCCCTGTTTTCATTGGAGAAATGTTGGAGGGTATGGATGAGGGACTCAGCAGGTATCACTTAAGCATGGCAGGTTCAGATGCAAAGAGTTGATCCTTCAGGTATTTGTACCCTAAGAAATTTGAGGCTCATTAATAAGGAGACAAGTGGAGCTGTTTATTCTATGTCTGCTCTTCTCCCTGGTAAGCAGGGATTTCCCCCATGGAAAGCAATGTGATTTCCATAGCTGTGGTTCAACGCTAACAAGGCCTTGCTTTGAAACTTGATGAACTTACCCAAATAACAGAAAGCTGGAGGATGCTTTGAGACGGGTTGCCACAACTTCATAGCTGGAGAAAGGCTCTTTCCTCATGCTCTTCTTCATTACTACTTAACACTTTTCAGGGCTAGGCCTTGATCTACAAAACAGCTTTCTGGAGCTCACCTCATATTCTCACAGTCACATTTTTATCCTCCTGCCTCTATTATTTATGATTAGAAGTTTGAAAAAAAATAAAATTCCAGAAAGTAATATTCTGAAAATGGTTTTTTAAAAAGTAGAAACCTTTGTACAAAGCCATTAATTGCTTGAAACAGGAGGTAAGTTGAGGGAACTTCTTAATTAAACCAATTGTGGGTGCTATAATAAATATCCCTGCTCTGGTTTCTATGGGGAAAAGTTCAGCAAGCTTAATGGAGCTTGTAGCTTCTTCCATCCAAATATCCTCCATCAGTCTTTTCTTTTTTTTTCTTTTATGCTCCTGTTTAATAGCAGTAATGTGTGTACCACTAGACCGTGCAATGCAATTAAGTGTTCCTGTGATAATCCACGTTGCAGAGTTATTTTACTGCTGCTTATATTTTCCGCTAATAGTGTTAGGTGTTAATTGTATGAACCTAGCAAAAAAAGGTGTGTAATTTAAAGTCCCCTTTACTGCTATCAGATATAGACCTGTCAGGTTCTCTTATCGGTTGTTCAATAGGAAAGCCAAAGCCATTTGTCTTTAAGTCCTTTTATTCAGTGCCAAGCTATTTACAGTGCAAAGCTCAGTCTTATCATGTCTGCTCACTCACTAGCAGAATCCGGAAGTGCCTCCCTCCTGTTTTGGCGCCAACACCACAATCTCGGCAGCCTAAATTGCCTCCTCCTCCATCTACGTGATATATGCGCCAGACCTGACGTTTCCCCCTCCGAGCGAGTCTGTTGGGTGGTGCCAGGTCTCCCACTAACTCCCTGGAAACCTGGCACTCCCTGGCTCCCAGCCACTAACTGCTTCTCCCCCGAGAAGGGACTGCCGTTTTCACTCGAAGATGAATCTGTTGTTAACACAGGTGGTGGCTCCCTATAAACACTCAGAGCTGGACTGGCAGGGGCGGGCAGATCCCTGACAACACCCTTCAGTTTTAATTCTGCCCCATACTACCACACACACACACACACACACACACACACACACACTGTGGTCAGTTAAAGGTAGATAGCCATGTTGGTCTGTCATAGTCAAAACAAAATAAAATAAAAAAATTCCTTCCAGTAAGTTGGTCTCTAAGGTGCTACTGGAAGGAATTTTTTTATTTTATTTTGTTTTGACAATGTGGTCAGTTCCATGACCAGCACAGGCACAGTCATTTAGGGTATCAAGGATTCTTTTCCTCATTGTTATGACTGAAACACAGGTGCAAGGGCAGTTGAGGTCACTCATACCACACTTGGTAATTACTCAAGGCAATTAATTCCAGGACTTTTTTTCTTTTTCAGGTATGTTAGGTCAAGAACGAAGCACGATGTCGACATGCGGATTGGAATACACTCTGGATCCGTGCTGTGTGGTGTGTTGGGTCTACGAAAGTGGCAGTTTGATGTCTGGTCCTGGGATGTTGATATTGCAAACAAACTCGAGTCAGGTGGAATCCCTGGGTAAGTGTCTGTTTGCATTAGTCTACAATACCGCATTCTAGGGCTGGAGCAATTTGTTTTGAGTAATGTATCCTTGAAGCGTCATGGCATAAATGCCGCCATTTTGAATTCTGCTCAGTCACATCCACATGGAATCAAGATGGCCGCCTCCGTTACATCTATTGGATAGAGGCAAAATGGTATTGGGCTTGTTTGTCTGCTTACTGCCTGAACCGGTGCTTTATACCACTGTCACTGAGGGCCAACAATGTGGGCAGGCTGATGTCTCCAAAGGCATTGCCTAAGATAGCCTGACAGCCCAACATTTATAGCTTTAAAAGTGGAAAGGACATAGAACACAGTCATTGTTGTTAGTAGCCATTAATAGCCTTGTCTACGTAGAATTTATCTAACCCTCTTTTAAAGCCATCCAAGTTGTTTGCCATCAATGCCTCCTGTGGAAGCATGTTCCATAGTTTAACTTTGTCCCTGACCATTAGCCATGCCGGCTGGGACTGAATGGAGCCCAACAACTTTTAGAGGGCACCACACTGGCTACACCTGCTATATTTCCTTAGATTAACTTGCTTGCTTCTTTTATCATCTGCCAACATGATGTCATGGCGCTTTGCAAAACATGCCCTGCAGGCGATCTTCGCACTAATATGAGGTTGTGGGTTGCTAATGTGTATTTCTGGTAACCTTTGCATTGCTGCGTCTAAAGTGAGATGTGCACAGTTTCTTTCCACCCATCTGCCCAGTTGTTTCTTCATCCAAAGTGGCTTCACTAACTGCTGGGTACAAATGTTGTTTCTACCTGACACGGCCTATTTTTCAACACATTCCGAGAAGCACAGCTTGTTCCTTTGACAGGATAAGGCAATTGCCATTTCTCAATAGTGACGTTGACAGCTTGCAAGAGGGAGGGAAACCTACCAGTCAAGTCCTCGTCCTCCCAGCCCATATATCAGCTACTTATCGGCCAATTTTGACTGGTATGTTTCCTCCACTTCCATGAAATAGAGATGCTCTAGGAACACTGGGAGTGCATTCTTTGCTCCTGGAAAGTCATGGCTTCTGGTCCCACCTGTATGTAGAAACAAAATCAGAAGCAGAGCCCACTCAACCTGCACATCAGTTGCCCACAACCATTACTGCCCACCCCTTCTCCTCTTCGCCACATTCACACAAAAGACTAGTGATGGTTGGTGCCCTAGGGCAAATGGGGGCACTTCTTCACTAACCTCATCTGCACTCAACGACCCTGACCTGCCTATCTTCTGCCATACAATCAGTCCAGGAGAAGAAGAAGAGAAGAAGAGTTTGGATTTGATATCCCGCTTTATCACTACCCGAAGGAGTCTCAAAGCGGCTAACATTCTCCTTTCCCTTCCTCCCCCACAACAAACACTCTGTGAGGTGAGTGGGGCTGAGAGACTTCAAAGAAGTGTGACTAGCCCAAGGTCACCCAGCAGGAGGAGCGGAGACGCGAACCCGGTTCCCCAGATTACGAGTCTACCGCTCTTAACCACTACACCACACTGGCTGTGGCTATCAGCTTCCTTCTCCATAATCTCATTGTTGCTGAAGTTGGCAGGAAAGAGGATGGAGACAAACCTAGTATTAGTTGACTCTGCCTGTCATTGACTCCGGTTCTGCCTACCTTTGGGGTCCCTACCTGTTTAAACGGACACCACCGTCAAGGCCTATGCAGCGGCGGCAGCTGCTGTGTCCTAACACCCACCACTTTCCCTCCACCGGGAGGAGTTGCTAGGACTCCAAAACCAAGTTTCACCTCCTCAGAGGGAGAGGGATGCTCTCCATCTCTTCAGTATTGCTTTCCTTCCAAGGAGAAGCTTCCAACATCTCCTCTCCATGGTGGGAACAAGTCACTGCCTTACCCTTTCCAACCTGCGATTACTCTGATCAAATCCAGAGTACCCACATACCCATCTTTAAAGCAAATGGAAACAAGGTCTGGAGTTCTGCAGTTCTGGGCACCACAGTTCAAGAAGGATACTGACAAGCTGGAATGTGTCCAGAGGAGGGCAACCAAAATGGTCAAAGGCCTGGAAACGATGCCTTATGAGGAATGGCTTAGGGAGCTGGGTATGTTTAGCCTGGAGAAGAGAAGGTTAAGGGGTGACATGATAGCCATGTTCAAATATATAAAAGGATGGCATATAGAGGAAGGAGAAAAGTTGTTTTCTGCTGCTCCTGAGAAGCGGACACGGAGCAATGGATTCAAACTACAAGAAAGAAGATTCCACCTAAACATTAGAAAGAACTTCCTGACAGTAAGAGCTGTTCGACAGTGGAATTTGCTGCCAAGGAGTGTGGTGGAGTCTCCTTCTTTGGAGATCTTTAAGCAGAGGCTTGACAGCCACCTGTCAGGAATGCTTTGATGGTGTTTCCTGCTTGGCAGGGGGTTGGACTGGATGGCCCTTGTGGTCTCTTCCAACTCTATGATTCTATGATCTGATCACGGGACTTCTATATCAGATGTAGTTTGGCCCTTATAGTCCATCTGCAAGGCAGCATACATAAGTTTCAGCAGATTGTTTCCTCCCCTGCCTGCTGAAACTTAGGTATATCCAAACACGGCAGCTCAACTGTGTCATGGATTGACTGTACATTTGCATTTTAATGGAAGTCAATGCCTCTCTTTCACTGCCTCTATCTAATCAAATGGATGGAACCAATTAACGTTGCTGTTTGATTTTTTTTTTCATTGACATGCAAACCTAAATGAGGTCTACAGAGTTAAAACAAAACTTTGATTTTATTGAAACTCTGGTTTCAACTTCATTTGAATCCCTCTACAAAATTAAAGTAGGTGCAAAGGATTCTGGGTGAAAGCAAAAGACAAACATCTCAGCAACTCCCTGGGCTTTCTCCTCCATCACTGAAAATCAGATGTGGTGAGAAGGATCATTATAAGAAGTTAAACTGAGTTCTGCTGGATCAGGCCAAAGGCCCATCTAATCTGAAATCCTGTTTTCACAATGCCTATGGGAAACCTTCAAGCAGGATTTGAGTGCAACAGAACTCTCCCTACTTTCTTATTTCCAGCAACTGGTATTCAGAGGCGTATCGAATACAGCTGCCTCATTCCCACTTCTGTATCCTGGAAGGTGGCCTCTTACCTTGTCAGATTTCCAGAAGGATCAGAGTTCATCGCTGGCTTCTGCTGGGTCCCTAGAAAATGGGAGATCAGTCACCTCTTGTTCCTGTGGGAGTAAATAGGGCCAGCGGTAGACAAAGCAACTCCACTGTGATTTGGAATAGAGCATGAGACTATGGAGCATCTGACTGATAATTTGGATGAAAGGTCTTCCATATCCCAAGCTCTTGAAGATTAGCCAAATTTGAGCACATGCGCACCATCAAAATGTATCTTGGGTTTGTGGCACGTTTAGTGCAGCGGTCCTTTTGTGGCTCTAGGTGGCACAATGACATCTTGGGTTATTGATCTGTCATGGGTCAGTGTCACGTATGCTTTGATTACAAATGGAGGAGTCAAAAGGCGGAGGTAGTGGCTGTGAGAGAACGAGCCGCAGAAGCAGTAATAACAAGGGCGCCTGTGATTAATCTAGGTTCCAATTACAAAAATATTAACATTTTGGTGCATAGGAGTCGGGAGTCGCTATACCTACAGGAATTATTAACAAGCTAGATTCGTAGTACATGCCAACTAATTACAAGTTTCAACACCATCATTAAATAGAGGCAGGCAGAAGGAAAGAAGGTTTCTGGCATCTGGTTGCTGTTTGTGTGCTCCAAGTTCCCATCACATTTTGTCACACATGTCATCTGTTGCACCACAGAATCTCATGCAATATTCTGCTTTGAATTACCCATTTGAAACCCACCTGTTCTTCATTACTTCAGATGCCCCGCTATATAGTAGGCCTACACGGCTGAAAACCAGGCACTGGAAATTGTGAATACAAATTAATGGCATAAATAAATAAAGGATTTAGCACATTGTCTGCTCATAATAGGGCAATATTACGTTGGATGAAGACCCAGGCTTAGTCTTGCTCTCGTTATTTCGAGGAGCAAATGATTATATTTTAAGCCGTTCATAATCCATTGTCTCTTAGAAGCCCAGATGGCGATCATGTTATTAAGGAGAAGAGAATGTACTACAGGCAACCCTCGTTTTAGGCATGGCCAATATGTGAATGATTACACACACACGCAGGCAGGGCTAAACCTGACAATGTCAGAAAAATGTCACTAAGAGGGCAGGGCAGAGTGGGGGCCAGAATGGGGCGGAGCAGTGGCCGAATGGGGTGTTTCAATTGCACACAATTTCACACAAGTGGAAGAAGAAGAGTTTGGATTTGATATCCCGCTTTATCACTACCCGAAGGAGTCTCAAAGTGGCTCACATTCTCCTTCCCCTTCCTCCCCCACAACAAACACTCTGTGAGGTGAGTGGGGCTGAGAGACTTCAGAGAAGTGTGACTAGCCCAAGGTCACCCAGCAGCTGCATGTGGAGGAGCAGAGATGCGAACCAGGCTCACCAGATTACGAGTCTACCGCTCTTAACCACTACACCACACTGGCTAACCCTGTAACTGAATACTCAGTAACACACTGGCTATTCAGTATTCAGTAACCCGGAATGCACCCCCCGCAAAACTGGTGTGATACGGTTTGCAAGGTTTCTCTTGTAGACCAGCTACAACATTGAAGAGTACAATGACTGGTCTCCTTTTGTTTCTTTCATTAACTCCTCAGCAGAAGAATCTGGACCACACTTTACCGAGGTGCGTTTTGCCAACTTCATGACGTATCTTTGTCTAAAGATGAGCCTCTTGACCTTGGCTTTTGACACCCGAGCTATGTATTTTGGGGGTCCCACACCCTTCTCTGGATTGTGATTTGTTTTAAATGGATTTTAATCCTGTATTTCTAAATTGCATGAGGTCCTGGGACCTTGTGGTGAAGGACAGGTCAAAGAATCTTACGAATCTTCTTCATTGTCAACTACGTCATGAGTTGTTCAGTGAATCTGGCCAAGGAACCCACAGCTGCTGCACTCAAAAGTGATTAGCATGTAGGCAGATGGCATGTTTTATCAACAAGATGATCCTCCATTGTGGATTCCTTTTGTAGGCATTTGTTTAAGACGTTTAGCATTAACGCTTAATCATTACAGATACGGGTTGGAAAACACAGAAGATAAATTGTCCCTATGGCTTAAGCAAAGAGAAACCCTAAGCAAAGCAAGCGTCTCCAGACCAGACAATAAAAGCTATTTCAGACATTGCATGACAGCGGCAATTATATGCTTGACAGATCTGCAGCTAAACGGGGCTCTCAGTGGCCCGACGCATGCATTTTCAGACACAGGTTTGCTCAGTCAAGCATGATAGCTTTAGGTGGGCCTCTGAAAATCTTAACCCTTTCCCTCAAATGCCCTGAGTTAATGTTAGCCCCGATGCCCTTGTGAACCATTTCATGAGGGTTAACTATCAATGCAAAAGTTGGTTTCTCTTCACAGGAGTTAAATTAATGGGCTGAAATATAGCAGGGCTGAGAATAAAGTTTT
>JAWWNI010001659.1:0-35037 GCA_034642065.1 Darevskia nairensis
ACATCTCATTTCTGTTGGCCAAACACCCGCATTAAGCTTTGAAGCTTAGTCAGGCTTAAATGATTATACATCCCCTATAAACAGCGATGTCTTCTCTGCCTGGATGCCGTGAGCTGCATTAAATGGCACAGGAACACAGCCTGCGCTGCATACTATACGGCAGGCAAGAGAACCCCCCCCCCCAAATGCACAGCTATTTGTCACACAGGGATCCAAGGCTGGAGGAGATACTGGATGGGATTTATGGCCCAGTAGGGATTTCAACCAGCTCTCTCCCATGATTGAAGTCCAGTGGGTCTTCCTAGCTAAACCAAGCATACAGATGCCTTGCTGGGTTAGACAAAAAGAAAAAAGAAAAGATGCAGCTAATCTGGCATTGCAATCTGACAACAGTTAGCTCAGGGGTAGGCAATCTAAGGCCCGTCGGCCGGATGCGGCCCAATCGCCTTCACAATCCGGCCCACGGACGGTCCGGGAATCAACGTGTTTTTACATGAGTAGAATGTGTGCTTTTATTTTAAAATGCATCTGTAAGGGCTCGGGGTTGTCTCCTCAAGAGTAAAGAGCCAGAAACATCCGTTCTTCTAAAGCTAATACTTTATTTACAGACTATGTACATCGGAGCATTTAAGATTCATGTCCGCTTGCGTCGGTTCCAGAATCCGGGAGTGGTTTTCGCCGGTTCCTCCCCCAACATAAGAGCTTTGGAATTCCAAAGTGTCGCCTCCTTTCCTTACGCTTCCCCCCCCCTACGCAGCTGGGGCGACGGAAGTAGCTGACCGCTTTGCTCCGCAACCCACTCAGGTGGAGCTAGGGCTCTGTCAGCATCTCTGGCCCTCAGGTCCACCACACTGCCTGGCAGTTCCTGCTCCTCACCCACTAGGGTTGTCCTTACTATCCCCACTGGACTCAGAGATGCTTCCCAGGAGAGGCAGCACTTCCCTCCATCCCTCCTTCCCCGTCTCAGTGCCTTGCATGAGGGCAGGTCCCTGACAGCATCTCTGGGTTATTTGTGGGGCATAGATATATAGATAACTTTATTGCAGCTATAAGCTCAAACATATATACATAAATAGTCACACAAATCAAGCCTCTCTTACAAACTGTAAAAAAACAACCAAACAAGCAAAAAACAACAACATCTAAATAAATTAGATTTACATAGGGGGCATAGGAATTCGTTTATATAGTATGGCCCACCACATGGTCTGAGGGACGGTGGACCGGCCCACGGCTGAAAAAGGTTGCTGACCCCTGTGTCAGCCAAACATCTCCAGGAACTGATAAGGAAAGTTGGAAAGCAACAATTCTCCCCTATTCATCCCTAGAATACGGAATCCTTAGAATGTGGCATTCCACCTCTGGCAACTTAAGAGCCGGCTTGCCAAACAAAGAGTCAGGGAACATTGAAGAGAGACTAGTATGTGCCACTGTTTTCAAGGTCAACATCTAAACCATTGAGCCTCTTGGCTTGCCAACTGGAAAGTCAGCAGTTCGAATTCCCACGATGGGGTGAGCTCCGGTTGCTCTGTCCTAGCTCCTGCCAACCTAGCAGTTCGAAAGCACGCCAGTGCAAGTAGATAAATAGGTACTGCTGTGGCGGGAAGGTAAACGGCATTTCCTTGCGCTCTGGTTTCCGTCTGTGCACAAACGACGGCTCCCTTGGCCTGAAAGCGAGATGAGCGCCACAACCCCATAGTCCCCTTTGACTGGACTTAACCATCCAGGGCTCCTTTATCTTTTACCTTTTTACCAGCATGCTGGTGTCCCCTCCTGCCAGCAACCTTTTATTTTTTCATTTTTTTAAAAAAAAATAACGGCCCTGCACTCCAAACAAACCCCACAGTGCCTCTGGGGCCAATCTAGTTCTTACCATTTTGGTGTTGCCACCCACCCAACAACCGTCTGGGAAGGTCATAACATGGTGGGAGCCATGCTCAGGGCCCCTGAAATACAGCATGGGTTCTGCACGGTTTCCCTTATATCCTCCCGCGATGTTACATGCAGACACCTAGCCCCCTTCCGGAACATTGAGTGCGCATGTGGAGCTCATAGATCTAACTGAACATGAAGGAAAGGAGAGGTAGGAGGATACCAAACGACACTGGAAAGAGCAGAAAGAATTGGCCTAGCCTTGTCTACCATTTTGCCCGTCTCGAAGAAGAAGAAGAAGAAGAAGAAGAAGAAGAAGAAGAAGAAGAAGAAGAGTTTGGATTTGATATCCCTCTTTATCACTACCCAAAGGAGTCTCAAAGCGGCTCACATTCTCCTTTCCCTTCCTCCCTCACAACAAACACTCTGTGAGGTGAGTGGGGCTGAGAGACTTCAGAGAAGTGTGACTAGCCCAAGGTCACCCAGCAGCTGCATGTGGAGGAGCGGAGACACGAACCCGGTTCCCCAGATTATGAATCTACTGCTCTCAACCACTACACCACACTGGCTCTCTTAGTGCAGACCCAGGTCATTGAGGCTGAGCTTCCACAGCCGCCAACCATCATGAACCACCATGGGCAAGATTGAAAGCAAGAGCACCAACAACAACAACAACAACAACAACCCACCCATCTGGCTGGGTTTTCCCAGCCACTCTGGGTTGCTTAAAGCACATAAAAAATTGTAAAACATAAGACATAAAAAATTCCCGATAAAGGATCCTATGTTATCTTGCTAATTGTGCTGGTTTAAAGGTGCATTTGACTTCCTTTAGTAATGCTTTCTTTCGAAATGTTTAAGTTATCTTTTCTGGTTAACTTTGCTGCGATAAATGTGCAGTTTGTAGCTGACCTCCTTCAAAATGTTTTATTTTGAAATCTTTTAAGATAATATTTTAGTTGCCTGTTATGTTGCTTTGAATGTATACATATTTGTTTCATTCTAGATTGTTTTATCTAATGTTTTAATGTCAACTGCTTTGAGGTTTTCCCCCTTAAAAATATAAAGTGGCATAGAAATGAAATTATTGTTATTATTATTATTATTATTATTATTATTATTACCCACTCTTACTTCTCCCCCTCTCCTTTTTTTTAAAAAAATGCTTGTTTATGTTTCTGCCTCTAGAGTTGTTTAAGTCGTGCAAGTTGCTTTGCTAATTTGGGCAGTTATGTATGTAATACCATCACTATAAGAAATAGTTTACAGAATAGCAGGCTTTTTCTTTGTAAATCAAGAAAATTTTAATAAAAAATATTTTTTAAGAAAAAAAAAAACACCCTCCAGCTCAATGAGGATTGAGCATATCAGAATAGGGGAGAGTGGAATGTCCTAACTGGAGAGACTAGTTAGCTAGAACCCTGAACAGAAGCACTCCTATTAGGAAGGAAGATACACCTCAACATTTTATTGCAGGTTTCACTGGTTATACCTACACAGCAGCTTTAAGATTTGCATGTGAACATGCAAGGATCCACTTCCTTGAAAAATAAAGAGTACTGTTAAAATGCTCTTGGATTCTCAGTGACTCAGGTTCATATCTGTCAACTTTCGAATTTGAAAATAAGGGATTTTCCCAAACTTTCGTATTTGAAAATAAGGGGTGCCGCGAGGGCGGTGCAATGGCACCAAGTAGCCTCACCACCCGGTGCTCCAGAGGCTGCGCGCGAACGGGTGAGCGAAAGAGCGAGCGCATAGACGGCAGGCAGGCTGTCTGTCTGGTTGGGCGTGAGGGTCTGGCTGCACAAGGCATGCAAGCTCCGCCCCCAGTCGGTCTCAGACTCCTTATTGGCAGCCGAGCAACGCAGCTGAGGAGCCTCCCTGGCCGGCAGGGAGGGAGAGGAGCTGCTTCCTTTGAAATCCGGGAAATTGAAGGGATATCAACAATCCGGGATAGCAGCGGGGAACGGCATTGGAATAAGGGAGTTCCCGCAAAAAAAGGAAGGGTTGACAGCTATGCGAGTCAGGTTCTCTTTCAGAAATGCACACATTCTCTTCATGTTATGTGTCTATGCATTACTTTGCCCACATCAGCGTCAATCATTTATTTGCTCCTTCGGTATGAAAGCTTTACTTAATACCAAGTGAATTTAAAATCTTATGAATAAAACACTTTATTATCCTGTGAGAAATATGTATGTGAGACATATGCTTATTTTTTATATATAAAAAAGAATATGTTTTAACGATAAAAAAAAGAAAGAATAGCAGGTTTTTTGAAGGAGAGTTGCTTCTACACATACACTGATTTCCTCTGTGTAGATATCCACACATGACATGTGGGGACTGGGGTGGGGGTCAGGACAAAAGAACATTTTGACCCCCAAGGACAAGGCCTTGCTACTCTTCCCTACACACCGAGGGTTCTAAAGCACATTTTAAATAAAACACAAAGCGTATTAATTAAAAGATCATTCATTGCCATATATTATTTACATTATAAAAGCCTCACATTAATTATATATTCATTTTTAGCCAGGAAC
Organism: Darevskia nairensis; assembly: GCA_034642065.1. Classification (NCBI taxonomy): domain Eukaryota; kingdom Metazoa; phylum Chordata; class Lepidosauria; order Squamata; family Lacertidae; genus Darevskia; species Darevskia nairensis. The sequence continues at coordinate 4,416 of JAWWNI010001659.1, forward strand.
AAACCTACTGTACTCAACAAGAAATGAAAAATGTTTCTACTGACACTACATTATAACATGCAAATGGATATCTTTCATGATGGTGCGGTCCAAGAGCTACAGACTGTCAGGAGTGTGTGCAAAAGCCAGGCCCTGGGACCAGCAGAGCTTCGGCTTGTTCTGGAGAGCCAGGGCGCGGCCACACAGGTGAAGCTGCTTGATAATTTACTGAACCTGGTGAGGCTAAGTGGTAACTCGCTGCACCTGGTGTCAAGAGCCAGCAGGGGATATAAGGCCAGCATTTTCCCTCAGCTCTTTGCCACAGCAACGCCTTCCCTTCTTCGCTGCGTGCCTCCTTGCTTCTGGACCCTTGGACTGTGACTTCGTGTTTCTGGCTTCTTGACCCTTGGACTGTGACTACGTGCTTCTGGTTCCTTGACCCTTGGACTGCGACTTTGTACCTCTTGCTGCTCGATCCTTGGACCCCTGCTCTTTGGACTCTTGTTCCTGCCATCTTGCCCCGGGTCCTGACGTGCCTTGCTGGGACTTTGTTTGCTAACAGCCCAGACCGTGACACAGACCAATATCTAACTCAGTGGTACCTTAATCCGTTCCAGAAGTCCGTTCTTAAACCAAATCCGTTCTTAAACCGAGGCGCGCTTTCCCTAATGAGGCCTCCCCCCACCGGTGCCCTTCCACTGTTCGGCTTCCATTCTTAGACCGGGGTAAAGTCCTCAAACCGGGACACTACTTCCGGTTTTGCAGAGTTCTTATACCAAATAGTTTGTAAACAGGGCTGTTCATAAACCGAGGTACCACTGTATAAATAGGTCTCTTCAAGGGCAAGCCACTCTCTTTCAAGGGAGGGTCCCACCTGTCCAGACATCCTCAGTCGCTTTTTCGTAAGCTTCTTGAGATGATGGCCAGGTTGGAGAGATATTTATTTATACCCCGCCTTCCAGGTGGCGCTGTGGGTTAAACCACAGGCTTGCTGATGAGAAAGTCAGCGGTTCGAATCCCTGCAACGGGGTGAGCTCCCGTTGTTCGGTCCCAGCTCCTGCCCACCTAGCAGTTCAAAAGTACGTAAAAGTGCAAGTAGATAAATAGGGACCGCTGCAGCGGGAAGGTAAACGGCTTTTCCGTGCGCTGCTCTGGTTCGCCAGAAGCGGCTTTGTCATGCTGGCCACATGACCCGGAGGCTGTCTTCGGACAAACGCTGGCTCCCTCGGCCTATAAAGCGAGATGAGCACGCAACCCCAGAGTCGGACACGACTGGACCTGATGGTCAGGGGTCCCTTTACCTTTACCTTACTCCCGAGCCGAAACCAGGCTCAGAGCGGCTAACCCACCGCACCCCCTTCCTCTGCCCCTGCAGGGTTGGAGAGTGAAGAACAGGTATGCAGGAGGAAGAAGAGAGAGGTCAGGCTGGGGGAGAGTCGAAGGCTTCCACATCTCCTCCTGTCCCCCACCTCTCCTGCTACATTGCCTCCCAGGACCAGAAGAACATTGAAGTAGGAGGAGAAGAAAATATGCAGGCGGAGTCTTTGCCTGCTTGCATGCAGCTTAGATGGGGGAGATACATAAGCTGAGATTCAGGGGTGGGCCTTTCTGTTGCGGTAACTGCCTCATTGGGTGCACACCTAGGAGTAGCTGAGAAACATGGAACTGATGAAAATGCCTTCCCCTAACTTGCAAGTTAATTCCGCGCTCTGGACTTTTCGAGCGTGACAGCCCCCTGACACCCATGTCGCTTTGGATCATTGACATTATGAGATTGTGTCTGCTTGCATATACTAAAAATGGAAAGCGTAATGCTGGTGGTCAACAAAAGAGGTTTAAAGACTGTCTCAAGGCAAATCTTAAAAAATGTACTATAAACACCAACAATTGGGAAACACTGGCCTGCGAGGGCTCCAATTGGAGAACAGCCTTTACCAAAGGTGTCATGTGCTTTGAAGACACTCGAACTCAGGACGCAAGGGAGAAACGGGCTAAGAGGAAGGCACGCTTGGCAAATCCACACCATGATCAACTCCCGCCCAGAAACCAATGTCCCCACTGTGGAAAGATGTGTGGATCCAGAATTGGCCTCCACAGTCACTTACGGACTCAATGTTAAAACCGTGTTTATGGAAGACAATCTTACTCGGCTACAAGTGATCGCCAAAGAAGAAACACTCCCCCACCCTGGTTGTAAATATTAATATCTAGCATTTTTTTTCAATTCACGTGTAATTTTTTCCTGCAGTGGTAAGAAAGTGATTAAAATACCCACATGTTGTTTCTAACACATGTACGTCCTTTTTATGAAAAAAGATTTATTTTCTTGCTTTAATCAAGTAATGACTTAAAATGATAATTTGGTAGGGAAACAACTTGTCAAGCATTTAACAGATTTGATTAACATTTATAAAAACAGCAGGGGGGGCACTGATTTATTACTGTTGCTATTATTATCCAGATTGTGATAGGCCTAGGCAGAGGCAAACAAGCAGAACAAGGAAAGTCAAGTTCGTGCCTCTTTTTTTTTGAGGGGAGAGAGAACCTCTTCACAAAGATGATTATGGAGGTACAAAATAAACTCTTTCCGTATAGAGAAACCTCTTGTTCTGCTCCTGTGCAAAACGCAACAGGGGTTCTCACTTGTGGTTCAAGGTAGCGACAGTAAAAAAAGGTAAAAGTAAAGGACCCCTGGACGGTCAAGTTCACTCAAAGGTGACTATGGGTTGCGGCGCTCATCTCGCTTTCACGCCGAGGAGCCAGCGTTTGTCTGAAGACAGTTTTTCCGGGTCATGTGGCCAGCATGACTAAGCCGCTTCTGGTGCAACGGGACACCGTGACGCTAGGGTGCATAGGTGTCCCGTTGCACCGGTGCATAGGCGCTAGGGTGCATGGCTTCCCGGGCGCCGGGCTTTCAGGGGCACCAGGCTGAGAGTCCGGGGCCCAAGAGTTGAGTCCGGAGAAGAGCCCGCCCATCAGTCGGAGTGCCGCGGCATTCTCTGCACCGCGAGTTCGGGGGCGAGTGAGCCAGCAAGGCACTGAGGCGGCCGGCAAGCTCTGCCCTCCTGTGAGCCTGGGATTGGCGTAGGGCCGTGGAGAGACCCCCTCAGCACACGCTGCTTACACCACAAGGTGCCCGGCTTAGCTCAGTCGCTGACACCGAAGCCTCGGGCCGGTTTGTTGCGCTGGGCTCCTCTGCTGCTTGCATTGGTTGCCCACCCCATAGGCACCCGACAACTCTAGGGAACCTTTCCTTAAAAAGGTCAACAACTTTGGGGTTACCCCCCCCTAAATAAAGCCAACAACTCTGGGCAACCTGGGGGAGGTGGGCACCGGGTGGATCTTTGCACCCCAGCACCGCATGTTTAAGGCAGCCCTGACAGAAACACCATTTACCTGCCTGCCACAGTGGTACCTATTTATCTACTTGCACTGGCGTGCTTTCAGACTGCTAGGTTGGCAGGAGCTGGGACCGAGCAACGGGAGCTCACCCCGTTGCAGGGATTCGAACCACTGACCTCCTGATCGGCAAGCCCAAGAAGCTCAGTGGTTTAGACCACAGCACCACCCGCTCCCCTATAGCGATAGTACACGTTCGGCAGCAAAGCACACAGTCCAGAAGCCATGATTGCAAAGTATAAAAGCTACAAAGCTCTTAGCCTATCCTACCTCAGAGGGTGGTTATGAGGATCCAGCTCATTGGAATATACAGGTGGCATAAAAATGTAATAAATAAAAATAAAAGGTTGAGAATTCTGTAGGTTCTCTTGGAAACAGGCAGAGTTGTCAAGAGGAGGTCAAGGTAGACAAAGAGGAGCAGGGGCTGATGACCACAGTTCTACAATATCCATTTCTCCCACCATCTCTTTCTGGTTATCTTCTCTGCCCTTAAGAATGAGCTATTCCTGCTTCTCCCGACCTCTAGGGGTAACTATGAGGAACCTGTAAGCCTCTAGGGCAGGGGTCAGCAACCTTTTTCAGCCGTGGGCCGGTCCACCGTCCCTCAGATCATGTGGTGGGCCGGACTATATTTTGAAAAAAAATAATGAACGAATTCCTATGCCCCACAAATAACCCAGAGATGCATTTTAAATAAAATGACACATTCTACTCATGTCAAAACACGCTGACCATCCACAGGCTGGACTGAGAAGTAATAATAATAATAATAATTTATTATTTGTACCCCGCCCATCTGGCTGGGTCTCCCCAGCCACTCTGGGCGGCTTCCAGCAAGCATTAAAATACATTAACACATCACAGATTAAAAACTTCCCTAAACAGGGCTGCCTTCAGGTGTTTTCTAAATGTCATGTAGTTGTTGATCCCTTTAACCTCTGATGGGAGGGCGTTCCACAGGGCGGGTGCCACTACCGAGAAGGCCCTCTGCCTGGTTCCCTGTAGCTTTGTTTCTCGCAGTGAGGGAACCGCCAGAAGGCCTTCGGGGCTGGATCTCAGTGTCCGGGCTGAACGGTGGGGATGGAGACGCTCCTTCAGGTATACAGGACCGAGGCCGTTTAGGGCTTTAAAGGTCAGCACCAACACTTTGAATTGTGCTCGGAAACGTACTGGGAGCCAATGTAGTTCTCTCAGGACCGGTGTTATATGGTCTCGGCGGCCACTCCTAGTCACCAGTCTAGCTGCCGCATTCTGGATTAATTGCAGTTTCCGGGTCATCTTCAAAGGTAGCCCCATGTAGAGCGCATTGCAGTAGTCCAAGCGGGAGATAACTAGAGCATGCACCACTCTGATGAGACAGTCTGCGGGCAGGTAGGGTCTCAGCCTGCGTACCAGATGGAGCTGGTAGACAGCCGCCCTGGACACAGAATTAACCTGCGCCTCCATGGACAGCTGTGAGTCCAAAATGACTCCCAGGCTGCACACCTGGTCCTTGAGGGTCACAGTTACCCCGTTCAGGACCAGGGAATCCCCCACACCGGCCCGCCCCCTGTCCCCCAAAAACAGTACTTCTGTCTTGTCAGGATTCAACCTCAATCTGTTAGCTGCCAGAAGGCGATTGGGCCGCATCCGGCCCACGGGCCTTAGGTTGCCTACCCCTGCTCTAGGTCTTGTTGAACTCCAGCGGCCATTGTGGCTAGTGCGTGTTCATCAGGAACGACAGGGGTTGCCATTCAACAACATCTGGAGGCCACACATTCCCATCCCTGCTCTAGGGAAAGATGGCTACTAAATGAATAAAAAAACAAAAATCTTCTGGTTACCCTTAAAGGCTAACAAATTTATCTCAGCAAAAGCTTTCATGGCCTTGAGACCCCTTCGTCAGATGCATAAATTCAGGCAATGGAGGGGCTTAATCTCACAGAATGATACTGGCGGTTATTTCAGCAGCACAGTCAAAAAAGGGATTTTTGACACAATGAATAAGCTTGCATTTTGTGATGTGTGATCAGGCCAATGCCTTCAGGCTCCAGGTTTCTTTGCAGATCATTATCGCTCACCAACTGAACCCACAGATACCCTGCCACTCGCAGCTGCATTGTGTAAGAACATTTTGACAGTGAGCCCACCATAAGCAAACTTGGGCAGGGGCATAAACAAATAAAGAAACTGAAAGCTGGCTTAACTGTTTCCCCAAGGAAATAAAATTCAGCATCCTCAGGTGCCCAGAACTTTGATCAGAGTGGGTTTTTGAAAATAAATAAAAAAGACACAAATTTACAAATCTTTGCATATAGGCCAAACACTGCCCAGGTATTAAGCATTTGCAAAACAAATTCCTTTCATAGATTCTGTATCTTCTGTTTTTATATTGTGATTTTGTTTTGTGAACCGCCCTGAGATCTACAGGTATAATTTGGTATACAAATTAAATAGGGACGCGGGTGGCGCTGTGGGTTAAACCACAGAGCCTAGGGCTTGCCGATCAGAAGGTTGGCGGTTCGAATCCCCGCGACAGGATGAGCTCACGTTGCTCGGTCCCTGCTCCTGCCAACCTAGCAGTTCGAAAGCACATCAAAGTGCAAGTAGATAAATAGGTACCACTGCAGCGGGAAGGTAAACGGCGTTTCCGTGCGCTGCTCTGGTTCGCCAGAAGCGGCTTAGTCCTGCTGGCCACATGACCCGGAAGCTGTACGCCGGCTCCCTCGGCCACTAATGCGAGATGTGCGCCGCAACCCCAGAGTCGGTCAAGACTGGACCTAATGGTCAGGGGTCCCTTTACGTTTACCTTACAAATTAAATAAATAAATTAAAGAAAACAATGGAGCCTTCTGCTTTTCCACCCCAATCTCAGTTATTCATGCAAACTCCACTAAGTGCCTTGGAGATCCTCGGTGTTAGGAACTGCAAGCATAAATTATGTGCATGTTGAATTTCATGTGATGCGCATCCCCATTTAAAAATTATTCTACGGATGTTTTCCCTAGATAAGTAAAAAAAAAAAAAAAATCAAACAGAAGGGAGGTTAATTGACCACAGTAATGAAATTATGGCATTTCTGTTGGAAATCAAATGTGCCAGAGTATTACCATGCCCCTATCCAATACAAAGGACATGCTTCTTTTTTCTTTGTAGAAAAGGAGGTATTTCCCCAAAATGCCTTCATATTTTCCAAAAATCAGATTAGTCCATTAAGGAGACATAATGATGAACTTAAAAAAACAAATCAGACACATGTACCTTGGCTCATCCCCCTTCCTTAAATTAAAAAAAAAAGCCTTTTTATCAGATATCTAGTTTCCCAATGTCATCTACAGCCAACATGACACATGAGGCAGTCATATAGCAGCGGTTTTCATTTTAACTATATATAAAAAAGGAACTTTAAACTGAATTCTCCATAGAAAAGTATTTCTGTCTCAGGGCAACTGCAAATAATTCTTCCCAATACCAGGGCAATCGTCCCAGGAGCCAGTTTTGTGGCAGGGCAGAGCAAAAAGCAACAGTGAGCACAGCCCTGTAGCGGACGTTAAATCTTTTATATGCACTGTGCCGCCTTGGGGACATTTGCAGTAAATCTGGGCAGCCTCTCAACATGGGAGCTTGCAGAATTACAGCAGCTATAGTATGGTCGAAAGAAGGACAACATGGTTGTGTGTGTATGTTAATGATCCAATTATAATTTTCCCCATAGCAAAGACACATAATATTACTCCTATTTTTAAAAACAAAAAACCTACTCCTTGCCCATCCAGAACTGACCCCCACTCTCTCGAACAAAATTTGAAATGGGAAGCAATAAAAAGTATTACTAGACAGTGGCGAAGCTGCATGCTCCGGCACAGGGGGCGGAGAGCAGGCGGGGGCATGGCTGGCAGTGCAAGTAGATAAATAGGTACCACTGTGGCGGGAAGGTAAACAGCATTTCCGTGCACTCTGGCTTCTGTTGCACCAGAAGCGGTTTAGTCCTGCTGGTCACATGACCCGGAAAGCTGTCTGTGGACGAATGCTGGCTCCCTTGGCCTGAAAGCGAGATGAGCGCCCCAACCCCATAGTCGCCTTTGAATGGACTTAACTGTCCATGGGTCCTTTACCTATACTTTTACCTTACCATAGGCACACCCGGGATACAGGACTAAAATGGGCACTGAACACTCATATTGCAGTGAGTTATTAAGAGAACATTATGATAATTATTTTCCTTCCAACAATAAAAGTATGGTTTATGGTTTAACCACTCTGAGACCTCCGGAGATAGGGCGGTATACATTGCTACAGTCAAGCAATGTACTAGTTAAGGTCATATAATCGTGGGATTGTAGCGTTGGAAGGGACCCTGTGGGTCATCTAGTCCAACCCCCTGGTGAATAGAAATTTCGTTGTGGCGACCAGAACCTAGGTTTAAGGCGCCGTTGGGTGCCCACTTGTATATCTGAGTTTCTAACACTGTTTATTTCCCCCGCCTGAATACAGTTGCAATCATGTATGTAAAGTGAGCGTAAAGACTCACTGTATTTGTAAAGCACTTTGGTGTATAAATATTTTGAATGAATAAATAAATAAGGCCCTCTTTCGAAAGCGTTTAAAATGCTGTGCGTTTTAAGTGGAGCTGACTAGACCAGAAACTAACTATCTTGAGAGAGAGAAGGAGCCCCCCAATTTTGGGCCCCACAATATGCATACTTGTCAAACTACAATGGTAGATGTCAGTTTTACAACTGGATTTTTAAGGAACAGGTGAATTCTTTAATGCTCCGCCCAGGACCGGTGCTAGGGATTTTGGCGCCCTAGGCAAGGGGGCAGGCCACGTGACATCATTGCGCATGACGTACGGTGCCCGGCCCCCTGACTGGCCGGGCGCCCCGCACCGCCGCGGTTTTCGCCCCAAGCTGCTTGCTCCGTCGCTGGTTGGGGCGGCACCGGGGGGCGGGGGGCAGGCTGGCCAGCGCCCCCTCCATTTTGGCGCCCTAGGCAACTGCCTAGTTCGCCTTAATGGACGCGCCGGCCCTGGCTCCGCCCCCTCCACATGTTGGAGCTATAAACTGTTTAGAGTGGTACCTTGGTTTAAGAACAGTCCTGTTTAAGAACGATTTGGTTTACAAACTCCGCAAAACCGGAAATAGTGTCTTATTTGAAAAAAATATTGCAATATTTAAAAATTGAGACTCCTTAGGGAAGGCATATAGGCTTTCGGTAGAAATGTAGGATTGAAGTTTAGTTATTGTTATAATGTTATAGGTTATGAATTTATCTAAGTGCTAGGTTTATGAATTAGAGAATTAAGTTTCATGGTTATGTCTTAGAAATTGCCAAAGAAGATGGACACTGGAGCCCAGAAGAGGGGACTGGGGGAAGTCAACCTAATATGTAAAAAATGATGGAAGCGTACAATGAAATTTTTGTGTTTTGTTTGTGTTTTCATTTGTTTGTTTGTTTCTTCTTTAAAAAATGAATATATATATATATATATATATATATATATATATATATATATATTTAAAGGAAATAGTGTCTTCGTTTGAGAACTTTACCTCAGTCCAAGAACGGAAGCCGAACGGTGGAAGAGCACCGGCGGCAGGAGGCCTCATTAGGGAAAGCGCACCTTAGTTTAAGACAGCGTTTCCCGACCGGTGTGCCGCGGCACAGGAGTGTGCCGCAAGACACCGGCTCCTGTGCCGCGGGAAGACACCGGCTGCTGTGCCGCCCTGGGCCGCTTCCGCTTCCGGGGCGGTCCAGGCGGCTGGCGTCGCCTCGGCTCCGCTTCCCGCTCGCCGACCGCCGCCTTCGCCGGGGCTGCCGGGCGCTTCGCCCGCTGCCTCTGCCGCCCCGGTCGCGGTCAGGGCCGGGCGGGAGGTGCCGGTGCCACCGGGCTCGCTCGGGGCCGGGTGGAGGTGCTGCCGGGGGGCTGGGCGCGGGAGGGGGGGCGGGCGCCTGGCCCGCCGATCTCCCGCTCCGTTTTCGCCCGCCTGGGTCCTTCCCCTCCCTCCCGCCTGGGCGAGCGGACACCCCGCCCCCTGGGGCGGGGGGGGGTCGGGGTGCATGTGGTGGTGGTGTGCCGTGAGATTTTTTTCGTGGGACAGGTGTGCCGTTGCCCTGAGGAGGTTGGGAAACACTGGTTTAAGAATGGTTTTTGTTTAAGAACGGACTTCCGGAATGGATTAAGTTCGTAAACCGAGGTACCACTGTATTATGCTTGATTTTTATTCTATTGTATTTTTAAATATTTTTATTGATGTAAACTGCTCTGTTGCATACGAGTGAAGGAGGGTACACAAAATGCTTAAAACACATAAATAATAGCTGTGTGCTACAGAAACTGTTCCTGCACCACCTCACTCATACCCATTTAGTCCGGAGTTTTAGATAATCTGCATTTCAAAAGATAAACAACAGTAGCAAGGGGAAACAAAGCAAAAACGCAAAATCTCACATAGGCTGCAGGTATCTGCTTCGTATATTTAGCTGGCATTCCCTGAGGGCCCACAATTATGCCCCCTCCCTAGTCAGGAACAATTACTTGGCTTGTTTCTTTGGTAGTGGGGTGTAGCGCGGGGGGGGGGGGGGAGGAATAGAAGAATCAACCTTTTTAGAAAAATATTCTGCAATGAAAAAAAATCCATTCGTGATTCTGGTCTTTTTGGTGTCATCTGTCTTATTTTTTTTATAAAAATAAAAAGCTCAGACAGAAAAACAAACAGCAGCAGCAAGTAATTGAACAGTGAGCCACAACACGCTGCAAATACTCTGAGGAGTACTGAGAAGTGTTCCTGAGTACAGGAAGTTCAGCGAAACCACTGGAGGAAAGCAGGGATGAGTTACACACAAGGCAGGTGTTGTTGTGCTCTTGTTTGAAAGTAGGAAGGGAGGGCTAAAAAGCAGGATCGGACAAAAGGACAAAGAAAATTAAGCTCTCACAAAGGCGGGGCGGGGTGGGCAGGGGAGGGGAGGACAGAGAGCTGTCAGAACAAGATGTGGACATCGCTATACTGTATGCTAAATGAACCAAACAGAGCAAAGCCAAGGCCTGAACAGATTCTGCAAGTTTCAGGTGACCATAAGCTTTTTTGCACACGCACACACACACACACACACACACACACACACACTGGTTTATTTGAAACACATAGAAAAATTAAGCATGCAAGAACAAACCACAGTCACACAATCAATAATAATAATAATAATAATAATAATAATAATAATAATTTATTTGTACCCCGCCCATCTGGCGGCGTCTCCCCAGCCACTCTGGGTGGCTTCCAGCAAACACAATAAAGAATTGTTGTTGTATAGTAGTCATCACATTATATAGATCAGTGACTATATAATTCAACTGCATCACTTGTGAACATATTACAGGAGCGAAAATCAAATGTTTGAGTGGTCTTCCACGTTTTGAAAGCCTCTCTCCTCGTTTGGAACTAGTCTCCACCTCCATTGTTCTGCCCGGACCCTGAGGTTCAGCGCCAAGGGCCTTCTGGCGGTTCCCTCACTGCAAGAAGCCAAGTTACAGGGAACCAGGCAGAGGGCCTTCTCAGTAGTGGCACCTGCCCTGTGGAACGCCCTCCCACCAGATGTCAAAGAGAACAACAACTACCAGACTTTTAGAAGACATCTGAAGGCAGCCCTGTTTAGGGAAGCTTTTAATGTTTGACAGACTTTTGTATTTTAATATTTTGTTGGAAGCCGCCCAGAATGGCTGGGGAAACCCAGACAGATGGGCGGGGTATAAATAATATATTATTATTATTATTATTATTATTATTATTATTATTATTATTATTATTATTATTATTATCCCATGAAGTTTTCTAACCTTGCCTTCTTCCCCGACATGTGGTTCTGCTTCTACATGAGGGACTCGTCTTGCAATTTCCTCTACCACGCAATCTGCTGTTTTTTTGTAGGTTTAGAAATAAAGAAATATTTTGCAGCTGGCATGAACAGATCTACTTTATTTTTATTTTATTTTATTTTATCTTATTTTAAAAAATGACATACTTCGAACCAAGCATAAATATTTCCTGAAAGTAATTTGTTTTTACTAGTTTAGAGCAAACCATCACACTGAATCACTGCAAAGCACTGGGAAGCCATTAAAATGATGAAGACTCCAATACTAGTAATAGGCATTAATCAGGCAGTCTATTGAAAGGAAGGGTTGTTTTCTGGCTAAACCTTGCTAAAGCACCACAAGAAGATGAATCTTTAGTACACTAAGCATCCCTCAAAGGACGTCCTGACAGCAGAGCATATGGGGAAGGAAGCTCAGCCTTCAGAAGCTTCTCCTCCTCCGGTTTCATTTTAATTACAGCAACCACTTTTCAAATCTATATCTGGAATTGAGAATTAAATATTTACATAAAGCAGATCTTGAGAGAGAGAGAGAGAGAGAGAGAGAGAGAGAGAGAGAGAGGATATTAGGGAAAATGAGAGAAAACAAATGGCGTGCCAGTTGTAGAGAAATAAAGCAGCATTTTTTCAACATCTGAAAAAAGGCTGTGAATATATTGGGGCACAAATCCCAGAGAAGTGGGTTTACTGAACTCAAGTCGTTATTAATAATTATTTATTTATTCATTCATTCATACATACATACATACATACATACATACTGTGGGAATGTTTGGGAACGTGGATGATGATTTATAATTTAATATATCTCATCCTAACTTGCGCTTGCAAGTTCAACTAGCAGAGTAACATTCCCTTTTAAAATACACACAGCGGAAGTTGCTTTGATTCGCTAGAATCAACTTAATCTAGTTTCCTGGTTTGTCACTATATTTCCCCTTTGTCCCTCTTCAAATAAGGCACAGCACACGTCTTCTATAAAATGATATAAAAGGTTTATTCACGGACATTCAGTTGGTAAGATTCCCAAAAGAAGGCAGGCTTATGCATAGTAAAGATATATACAATTGGAATCTCTCCATGTGGGAGAGAAGTCCATTAGGCCCCAGTTGGCTGGAAGCCAACTGAGCATCCTTCCTGATAATCCAGGCGAGAGGCAAGAGAGGCAAGAGAGAGAATGGCTACATGACCTGTGCCTTTTGTTCTAACCTGCCCAGGTAAAGCCACTCCCACATCTAGCTACAAGAGGAAGTTGTTTCAGTCCAGGTGACCAGGAAGTTGTGGCTGGAGGACTGAAACCCCTTCTAGCATTGTTGTACTTGACTGCTCTAGTGTTTACATCCCATACATACATACATACATACATACCCCACCCATCTGGCTGGGTTTCCCCAGCCACTCTGGGCGGCTCCCAACAGAATATTAAAAACACGATAAAACATCAAACATTAAAAACTTCCTGTTATTTATTCAGTGGTCTGAGCTTGAGTCTGGACTAAGGATTCTGAGCTCCTGTGTTCTGATTTGATAAATGATATCCAATCACAGAACATTTCAGGATTTGAGCCTCTGCCATTGGACCTTAAACTCTGAGTCATGATTCGCAGCTTGGAAGTTTAGACAACCAATCACGTTGGGAGTGGGAGTGGCCCAGGCCTTAAGAAATGTATATAAGCAGTTGCTCTTCCCCTGTTGTCCAGTTCTGTTAGTTCAATAAAGGTTCTTGCTGTTATCACTGTGTCTTGCCTCGTGGGAACCCACCTACACTTCACTTCCCTCAACAGGGCTGCCTTCAGATGTCTTCTAAAAGTCAGATGGTTGTTTATTTCCTTGACATCTGATGAGAGGGCGTTCCACAGGGAAGGCGCCACTACCGAGAAGGCCCTCTGCCTGGTTCCCTGTAACCTCACTTTTTGCAGTGAGGGAACTGCCAGAAGGCCCTAGGGACTTCTGGAAAGTAGTCAACAGTCTGGCCAGCTTGGTTTCTTTAAATCTTTTTTTAAAAGAAAAGAAAATGCCCTCCATTATTTTAGTCAATCATTGTTGTCGCACCTGTATACTGGCCATTTCTTTTTCCAAGCTGGTAGCAGGCTAAGAGTCCAAGATGACCCTTTAACGGGGAGGTTGGACAGCAACTCTCATCAGCTCTGGACTGCATGGCCAATGGACAAGGATGATGGAAGTTGGAATCCAACCTCAAGCGGAGGGCACCATATTGCTTTAATAGTCTTCAGTGGGAACCTCCAATAAGAAAAGGAGATAAGAATCCCGGCAGACAAGATTTTGGAGTGCAAAACCTCTACAGGCTTGTCAATGACTACACACACACCCATCTGAAGGGAGAGGTCAGAACAACAAAAGGCATTGTGAATTTGAAGGCATCACAGAAACATGCAGGGTTAAAAGCATGGGTAGGCAAACTAAGGCCCAGGGGCCGGATCCGGCCCAATCGCCTTCTAAATCTGGCCCGTGGACGGTCCGGAAATCAGAGTGTTTTTACATGAGTAGAATGTGTGCTTTTATTTAAAATGCATCTCTGGGTTATTTGTGGGGCATAGGAATTCGTTCATAATTTTTTTTTTCAACATATAGTCCGGCCCCCCACAAGGTCTGAGGGACAGTAGACCGCCCCCCTGCTGAAAAGGTTTGCTGAATCCTGGTCAAAAGCATCTAGGTTCAGTGTCCCATTTATTGTGGATCAAAAACAGTCATAGGGGTCCTGTTCCAGAGCATATTATCCAGACTGGGCGCCCATTGATGTTTTTGCTCCAAAAATAAAAGAGGCCATGTTAGACATACTTGTTTAAACATGTGACTAATGTCACCTAGCTTGGCTCCAAGATCTGGGAGATTCTGGGCAGAGTTACAGTGGTACCTCGGGTTAAGAACTTAATTCATTCTGGAGGTCCATTCTTAACCTGAAACCGTTCTTAACCTGAGGTACCACTTTAGCTAATGGGGCCTGGCGCTGCCACCGCACCAACGCACGATTTCGGTTCTCATCCTGAGGTAAAGTTCTTAACCCGAGGTACTACTTCCGGGTTAGCGGAGTCTGTGACCCAAAGTGTTTGTAACCCGAAGTGTTTGTAACCCGAGGTACCACTGTAATGCAATCCAGTCGTGAGCTAAAAGACAGGGAAGGTCTTGTCCGAAAGGGAAAGTGAGAATAAATTGTAAAGAGATGAGAGGACTGTATAGACCTACAGTATCCCCAGAAAAGCAGAAGCTTGTTTTGCTACATTTCTGCCTATAATGAGCTCCCAGCTCGTGGCTCTACAATTCTCCGTGCAACTTATCCATGCAGTTCAGACTTACAAAGTCAAGCACACACAGTAGTAGCCCACAGAGAAAAACATCCCTGCTCTTATCTAGAGATGTACATGCAGAAGCCTCTTTGCTGCGTTGCATCACAAATCATGTCCTCCTCCCAGAGAGGTGAGGATCATCAGGACTGACCTCACTGCTTGTGTGGGTGGCATAGCTGTTAACTTTCGGATTTGAAAATAAGGGATTTTTCCAAACTTTCGGATTTGAAAATAAGGGATGCCACGAGGGCGGTGCAATAGCGCCAAGTAGCCTTGCCACGCTGTGCTCCAGAGGCGAACGGGTGAGCGAAAGAGCGAGCGCATAGACGGCAGGCAGGCAGGATGTCTGGTTAGGCGTGAGGGTCTGGCTGCACAAGGCATGCAAGCTCCGCCCCCAGTCAGTCTCAGACTCCTTATTGGCAGCCGAGGAATGCAGCTGAGGAGCCTCCCTGGCTGGCAGGGAGGGAGAGGAGCTGCTTCCTTTGAAATCCGGGAAATTTAAGGGATATCAACAATCCGGGATAGCAGCGGGAAACGGCATTGGAATAAGGGAGTTTCCCGCCAAAAAAGGGAGGGTTGACAGCTATGGTGGATGGGAGCGATTGGATAGCCACAACAACCTGATTGGTGGTCCCTCGGTTGCTGGGGTAATTGCAAAGTGTTTGTAACCCGAGGTACCACTGTATCTGGAAGCTGAGTTGCAGCCTTGAGCGTAGGGGCGCACAAACTGCTCTGGAGAACCTTGCATGAAGGAGAACTATTATTAGCACATGAGAAACTTACCCCATTCTTCGGATAGGCTATCCATCCAAGATCCCCCATTACTGATCGAGAGTCCAATAAATTCACTGAAAAACAAAAAGAAAAAAGGATGTGAACTGGGGGTGTTGCAGGGGGAGGTAAATAATCATGGTTGCCACAGGAAACAAGCAACCATCTACTTTTATTTTATTCTAGTCTATTCTGCTCTAATGCAAAAAAGGACAACTGCTCACAGCACACACTCACAACCTTCATTGAAGCCAAGCACAGTTGGGGCTCTGAAGCACCTCTTGGGAATCTCTAGTCTTTTGTTGTTCAGTCGTGTCCGACTCTTCGTGACCCCATGGACCAGAGCACGCCACCTTCACTGCCTCTCGCAGTTTGGCCAAACTCATGTTAGTAGCTTCAAGAACACTGTCCAACCATCTCATCCTCTGTCGTCCCCTTCTCCTTGTGCCCTCCATCTTTCCCAACATCAGGGTCTTTTCTAGGGAGTCTTCTCTTCTCATGAGGTAGCCAAAATACTGGAGCCTCAGCTTCAGGATCTGTCCTTCCAGTGAGCACTCAGGGCTGATTTCCTTCAGAATGGATAGGTTTGATCTTCCTGCAGTCCATGGGACTCTCAAGAGTCTCCTCCAGCACCATAATTCAAAAGCATCAATTCTTTGGCGATCAGCCTTCTTTATGGTCCAGCTCTCACTTCCGTACATTATTACTGGGAAGACCATAGCTTTAACAATACGGACTATATTTTAACTATCTCTAGTCTAGCAGATGCCTTTATCCAAAAGCCAAGCATCCTGCTCTTAGCATTGTGGACCATATTTTCCTGAGCATGACCCGGCAGGGAAAGGGGAGAGAGAGGATTATATACTGCAAGGATAGTAAGCTCAACCTTACGTGCATTTGTGTGCATTCAGCTTTACACACTTGGCATAAAAATAAATAAATAAGGGGTGGAAAGGGGACAGGCATCTGGGGGGGGGGGAGACTTTGGCAATCCCACCCGCCATTGCACCCAATGTGTTTTGACTATACTGTAGAGTGGTACCTTGGTTCTCAAACTTAATCCATTCTGGAAGTCCGTTCCAGAACCAAAGCGTTCCAAAACCAAGGCGCGCTTTCCCATAGAAAGTAATGCAAAATGGATTAATCCATTCCAGACTTTTAAAAACAACCCCTAAAACAGCAATTTAACATGCATTTTACTATCTAACGAGACCATCGATCCATAAAATGAAAGCAATAAACAATGTACTGCAGTCACACAATCAAACAATCAGTAGCTGAACTGGGTTCCACACAGCCACAAAAAAAGCTGCAAAAACGCAAAGTAAGTACCGTATTTTCCAGCGTATAAGACGACTGGGTGTATAAGACGACCCCCAACTTTTCCAGTTAAAATATAGAGTTTGGGATATACTCGCCTTATAAGAAATATGACCCGGCGTATAAGACGACCCCCGACTTTTGAGAAGATTTTCCTGGGTTAAAAAGTAGTCTTATACGCAGGAATATACAGTAGTAAAAACAGACAGACCTCAGCGTAACACTCAAAACGGAAGTGTGGCACTCAAAACAAAAGCGTAACACTCAAAACAGAGCATGTTCAGCTTCTGAAAAAAAGTTCACAAACGGGTTTGCAGCGTTCTGGTTCCAAGTTGTTCAAGTACCAAGCCGTTTGAGAACCAAGGTACCACTATACGTGGTTTTGGTTTCAGGCACCGACCCTGGGACTTAACCCCTGTGTAAGTTGTGGGCTTACTGTATCAAATCATCATGCTGGACTATGTGCAAATGTACTGCTTGCACTGTACAGTTTACACCCTACAGTCAATTCGCATGTGGAAGGGTTAGGGCCATAGCTCAGCGGCAGAGCATTTAAGGACCTTAATGCTGCAGCTAGAGGTTGCAGCACTGTGCAAATTGGCTTCACATTGTGCTCCCTTCTCCATGGGATAAGAGCCTCTCCAGGAGAGGGAGAGAAGAACAGGATCTTTACAGAATCAGACCAAAAAAACAGTAGGTCAGGGAGCCAAGCGGAAGTCAACTCTAAAAAGCAGGTGCAAAAGAAGCGACAGAGAAACGGATACAGCATGGCTTATAGAGTGAAAGCGAGACCAGGTAGCAACATAGTAAGGAGCGGAGCTTCAGACAGCTGATGTTTTGTTGCCAAGGTTGCCAGGCGAAGACCTCAGGAGAGGGCAGAGTCTGGGAACTGGAATGGAGCCTGGTGAGGTAGAGGCAGAGCCCAGTACTTCTCAGCAAGGTCAGAAGATGTCACCTAGCACGTCCAAGACAGCAAAGCCGGACTGTCCACTGGCTGAAAAGGTCAAGCTTAATGAAACCTAGTGGGAGCAAATAGCAAAAGCTCTCAAGTCTAGTAGAAAACAGAGCCCTGCCCTTGTTTTTCAGTCCCCTTCCCTAGAGTTTACACTTTTCCCTGGAAAGGAAGTTAGCCAACCACAATCACACATATATACAAATCTTTGGATCGGACCCTAAAATCTGGTAGCGGTTCCGTTTTGTTGCAGAAACAAAAGTCTGCCACACAGGAGGAGATATGGCATTTGACAAGAAAAACTGGTGACCAGTCCCAGGGGAGACAAAGCACTAGTAAAATAGAAGCAGACACCCCAATGGGAGTTGCAATGGAGATCTGGAGAACATCACCATCTTTGGCCAACAGCCAGGTTGGCTGGGGCTGATGGCGGCTGGAGTTCAACAACGTCTGCAGGGCACAAAGTTGGCTACCTTCACATGATTTGAGCCCCAGGTAGCCTTTGGCTTCTAACAGTGAATCCATGACTTTGGGAATGGCGTTCTAGAACTGCTATGGGGAAGGCCTAAGGAAACAGTCCGCCCAAGACTGATGGCTCCGACCATCTTACTCCTGAGACAAATCTGTTGACAAACTGATTTCAGGCTTAGTCTGTTGCACTGTACAATCCAAGAGAGAGCAGAGATTTATGAGAGTGCTTTGGGTGGCAGGTGGGGAGCACCCATCATGCATTTTAGGATTTCAAGAGGCTGTGAAGCAGCAATCCGTTTTGTCCGCCTGAGCTGAAATCCACAGCTTCTGCCCTGCCAAGCTCTACAGCCAATTAACAGACAGTTTTGCATTAAATAGTAATAAACTATTCCCAAGCTTACAACATTTTTCTTGCATTACCTAAAATCCGTAGTCCAAACAGAGAGGGCATAATTAAAAAACGAATCTGCACACACTTAAGCAAGCTGAGGAAAATTATAGCAGCTTCCATTTTGGGTTTGTAGTTAACACTCTGTTGAGCCTTTTAAAAAAAACCACAACCCTACTAAACTAACACAAAGCCTAATTTTGTAAGAGGGTGAAGGCATTACTTAGATGGCAACAAATTCATTTCCAATCCATCTTAGATGCCTTTTGTTTTTCATAATTTCCTATTAATTTTTGCAGATATTGTTTGAAACTACACCAACCCCACCTTTACTTTATAAATCATTCTGTTACTAAATTTACATAAGAACTGCATTAATCCAAGGCAGGCTATTGTTCCATCTCAGCTCAGTGATGTCTACTGTGATTGACAACGGTTCTTCTCCAGGGTTAGGTAAAGGTAAAGGGACCCCTGACCATTAGGTCCAGTCGTGACCGACTGGGGTTGCGGCGCTCATCTCGCTTTATTGGCCGAGAGAGCCGGCGTACAGCTTCCGGGTCATGTGGCCAGCATGACAAAGCCACTTCTGGCGAACCAGAGCAGCACACAGAAATGCCATTTACCTTCCCGCCGGAGCGGTATCTATTTATCTACTTGCACTTAGACATGGTTTCAAACTGCTAGCTTGGCAGGAGCAGGGATCAAGCAACGGGAGCTCACCCCGTCGCGGGGATTCGAACCGCCGACCTTCTGATCGGCAAGCCCTAGGCTCTGTGGTTTAACCCACAGCGCCATCCACGTCCCTTCTCCAGGGTTAGACAGCTGCATATATTGTTTGTTCCTGGAGATGCCTAGGCCGGAAGCTGAGAACTGCCACATGCGAAGCATATGCTCTATCAACAAGCTATGGCCCTTCTTCGCACTAAAAAACCAAATCAGATCCAGTTATTGTGGAGTTGTGAAGCATGCCCAATCTGGACCCTTCTGCTGTAAACAAAGTGAAATTGCCCGTGGTATAATCAGAATTAGAAACCGTTCTTCTCAGGGAGACTTCCCACTAAGAGGCAATCTGCAAGCAAGTCACTTTGCTACACTGCTCTAAGAAATTCAGTAGGTTCATTTGAGGTTCTGCTTTTTTAAAACAAAAAAATATTCAGCAAACGGCAATGAGACAACTAAAGCCGCACGTTGTTCAGGTCTGCCCATTTTC
Source organism: Darevskia nairensis (assembly GCA_034642065.1). Taxonomy (NCBI): domain Eukaryota; kingdom Metazoa; phylum Chordata; class Lepidosauria; order Squamata; family Lacertidae; genus Darevskia; species Darevskia nairensis. The sequence continues at coordinate 24,065 of JAWWNI010001659.1, forward strand.
TCCAACTGGCACCAGGGCAGCAAGAAGCCAATATCTTTATCAGGAAGCACCTAAAACATCACACTAACATCACATGAGGACATACACACACTCACCAGACCTTTGTATGTCAGTGAGCATCTGTTTGGGAAAAATGACCCTGAACTAAGCTGCTTCTCACATAGCTGAATAATCTTCCATACAGACCCGGCCCTTTCGTGATGCAATTGCCACAGAAGTGTGGGAGGAAAGAGAAAATTAGCACCCCTGGGCTTCTGGTTTCTTCTCATTCAAAAAAAAGGTAAAGGACCCCTGGACAGTTAAGTCCAGTCAATGGTGACTATGGGGTACGGCGCTCATCTCGCTTTCAGGCTGAGGGAGCCGGCGTTTGTCCACAGACAGCTTTCTGGGTCATGTGGCCAGCAGGACTAAACTGCTTCTGGTGCAATGGGACACTGCGATGAGAGCCAGAGCGCATGGAAACACCGTTTACCTTCCTGCCGGAGTGGTACCTATTTATCTACTCGCACTGGTATGCTTTCGAACTGCTAGGTTGGCAGGAGCTGGGACAGAGCAATGGGAGCTCACTCCATTGCGGGGATTCGAACCGCCGACCTTCCGGCACCGGGGTCGGAGAGAAGGCGGGGACGTGGCTGGCGCGCGTCCTGGGGTGTGTGGTGTGTGTCCCGGGGGCGTGGCGGTGCGGGGGTGCATGGTGTGTGTCCGGGAGGATGGCCGCGATGGTACTCCCCTCCCCAATGGTGCCTGGGGCGGGTCGCTCCCCCCTGCCCGCCTCCCATTCCTCCTATAGGGTCTTCCTCTCTGCCACTCTTCCAATGCTGACTCCAAGGCTGTGTTTCCCTTTTTAAAATGGATCATGGAAAAAAAACTTTCATTTTTATATTTGGCCCTTAAGAGATCTGCAGCACAAAGTGGCTAATAATGACTTTTGCAGGAACCCAGAAGTGAGCAAGAACCACGCAATGAGATAATTGAGAGGGCATCTCACAAGCACATGGGTGTATTTGAGCATATTCTCATAAAGACAGTATTATCATTTTTTTTAAGAACAAAGGAAGGCCTGGGCAAAAAGACAACATAGCTAGAGGAAACCTCTCTGCTACAGTTACAATAATTAAGTCATTCAGGAAAGTGCATACGTTTTGCAAATTGCAATGGGTGCACGATGAGTATTGATCTACATTGTTGTATAACTAATTAAAACCTGTCCTGGAGAAGCAAGTAATGAATATAATTAGATGGAATGTTTGATAGCACAAAGTTATTTTGCATACATTAATTAAAACATCAAAAAAAACCCCACTAGGTTCAGTTTTGCAACATAGCTAAATGGCGTGTGTTTGCGGAAAATTAGTGAAGGAAACAGACAGAGCACCAAATTCATAACAATGAAGGCTTGATTCTCTCACATTTAGCAAAAATGGACCAGTCCTCAAGACAGCATGCTAGGAATAAAGGATGACTCTGCTACAACCACCTCCAAATCTGGTTTTGCAATGTACTGATTTGCTGAGTATGAAGGAAAAGGGTTCATGAAGCAGGTACCTTGGAACAATCATTCTGCAACAAACAATATGAAGTGATCATTGAATATTTACAATATTATCTGGAATTTATTCCTGAAATCCTACGCAAATTCCTTTTGGAAGACTCTTTGAGCTCAGTATCCTATGCTGTGGCCAAGTTTTGCACCTTAGCCATCAAAAAACGTAAATCGCTTCTACTGGAAAATATACTAGAAATTTCTTTTGCGCCATTGGTTTTTTTTCTAATCCTTAGGATTTTGACGCCTTGTAGCGATATTCTGATCGCTGGTTTGGAATTACACTGTACTGTATTATATTGCTGGCTTTTGCTGTAATAAACTGAGTTGAGTTGAGTATCTGCTCTGGCTAGAAGCCCAAGTTGAGGGTGACAACAGAGCTCCACTGCTGTCCCAGAAGACCATCTTGCCCAGACCTCTCGGCTCTACCAAAGCGTTCAAGCCCCTTCATCATTAGAAGTCAAAACTTTTCTCCCCTCGTAAATCCTCATTGATTTCATTGCTCCACAGCAATTACTTGTTTCCCTGCCGTTCTCCCTGTTGTATTAAGTAATTCTGCAAAGCTGTAAATCCAAACCACTCCTGAAACCAAGAGACGGATTCAGTGATCTAGGAAATCAAAACGCAAAAGACAGGTGAAACCCCCACAAGAAATCAAAACGCCACTGTACGAAGCAAATACTTTATTAATTATTTGCATGAAAGAAAAGGAGATTGTATATTAGGATGGATCTTTTTAGGTGCTACAGAAAGCCAGCTATGGAAGGAAATTGGGTATAAATAGACTTTATGCTCAACACACCATCAGAAGAAGAAAATGTGTACGATGGAATGAGCTCCCAAAATGAAACGAGACACAATTCTCTCTCGGAGGGGAGCAACATACTCCTTCCTTAACAAGCAGCAGTAGCAGGATGTTAAAGATGCTGCTCTGTTTGAAAAAGTGAATTTCTATTTCTGCACCAAGCTGTAACCTCACTTGATACTGGTTCAGTTCCATGATGCCCAGCCAAGCTAGACATGCAGGGAACCCTTCAAGCCTCCGCGAAGTCTGCACCTCTCCAGAGGTGAACTGGGTCCTCCCAACTGGAACCTGGTACACTAAAGATGGGTGCAGACGAGGGCCTAGATTCACATCTGGTCTGGTGTCATGGACTGGCTGGGTGCAGAGGAGTGGAGGGAGGTACCAGCTAGGGAACCCCCAAGGCAAAAAGGCTCAGAGCCAGGGGATTGGTGGTGGGATGGTGATGAGTGGTCAGAGGAAGAAGAGGGAGCAGACTGGGAGGAGGAGGTGTCAAAAATAACCACAGAACACCAGTCCTGAGAGATCTACATTGGCTCCCAGTACGTTTCCGAGCACAATTCAAAGTGTTGGTGCTGACCTTTAAAGCCCTAAACGGCCTCGGTCCTGTATACCTGAAGGAGCGTCTCCACCCCCCACCGTTCAGCCCGGACACTGAGGTCCAGCGCCGAGGGCCTTCTGGCGGTTCCCTCACTGCGAGAAGCAAAGCTACAGGGAACCAGGCAAAGGGCCTTCTCAGTATTGGTGCCCGCCCTGTGGAATGCCCTCCCATCAGAGGTCAAAGCGATAAGCAACTACATGACCTTTAGAAAATACTTGAAGGCAGCCCTGTTTAGGGAAGTTTTTAATCTGTGATCTTTTGATGTACAGTGGGACCTCGACTTACGAGCGATTCGACTTACGTGTTTTTTCGACTTACGACTGACTTCTGGGTGAAACAAAATGGCCGCCGCAACCGAATTTTTCGACTTACGAATGGAAGTCGCGGCGCTTTAATGGGATTTTTTTCAACTTACGAATTTTCGACTTACGAATTTTTTTCGCTCAATGCATTCCTATGGGGATTCAACTTACGAATGTTTTCGACTTACGAAAATTGCGTCGGAACGCATTATCGTGGTAAGTCGAGGTCCCCACTGTATTTTGATATTTGTTGGAAAGCCGCCCAGAGTGGCTGGGGAGACCCAGCCAGATGGGCGGGGTACAAATATTATTATTATTATTATTATTATTATTATTATTATTATCAAAAGAGGCAACAGGGTTGAGTGAGCAGGGAGAGTCTGTGGCAGACAGAAGTCCAGAGGCAGAGGTAGAAGCGGAGGCTGGAGTGGAGAGAGGCCAAGAGGCAGAGATGAGGCAAGCTGCTGAAGAAGCCAGGGGGGTCTCCGCCCCTTTCTGCTACAAGTTCCTCTCCCCTGGTCCCCCAGAACCTGAACAGGTATGGAAACGGTGGAGCAAAGATGATGTAGAGCATCAGATTGCTTGGGAAGGCACCGTGGGGGAGAAGGAGACTTAGGGAGCTCTGGGAAAGTGAGGATCTTCAGGCCCCACAACTGCCTCATTGAGGCAAGATCTTCTGGGAAGAGTTTGCTATGCTCTCTAGGCCTGGCCTCCTGGTCTGTTAACTTCACAGAAGCCATGTGAGTTATTGCTGACCTGTTCCAAGTACCCACCCCTGTCACTGGAGAGGCGCAAAGACTCGTAGGGCCTCATGTGTGTCTGACGTCACCAGATACATGCCAGGGTCTAGAGCAGAACTGAAGGCTTGGGCTATGGACTGCCTACATTTTGAAAAGGAGGTCAACATTTTCACCTCTTTTTGCACACACACACACAATTGCTAAATTGGGGAAAAATGGACAGAGGACAAAAGGCTTCCTGAAAAGAAGGCCTGCATTTTGGCTCGGCCCTATAGTTTCTGTTTTAAAGAGCCACTATCCCTTTAAGACCAGGTGATATATGGTGAAATTAAGAAAATGTTGAAATATACATTTGCTAAAAATACCAGAAGCATTTTTACTGGGAATTACAGGTACAGACATAAAAAAGCAAGACTTTAAGGTTTTTCAATATGCAGTGATTGCGGCGAGAATCTTAATAGCACAGAAATGGAAACAAGAACAAACGCCGACAAAGGAAGAATGGATTGTGAAACTAACGGAGTATGCAGAATTGGACAAGATGACGGGGAGAATTCCGCGAACAACGGCACCAGAAGTTCATCAAAGACTGGAATAAATTTGCAGACTATCTAAAGGAAAGCAGTACTCAATTGAACACGTTGGTAGGACTGCAAGAAGCTTTGTAGAATAAAGAAGAAATATTGTTGTTAATACGAAAATACAGTGACTAATTTTCAGAAAGAAATAAGGTAAAACAATTATTGATTTAGGAAATATAGACATAAGAAATAGATATTAGAATATCGTAAGGAAGGTTTGACGGAAGTCATGGCCGTAAAAAGCCAAAACAGTATAAGATGTGAAGACGAATATGTGAATGTATTATTGCATTTATATAAAACTAATAAAAAATGAAAGAGGAGAGCGCAAAATATGGCCTGAAGCTCAACATCAAAAAAACTAAGATCATGGCCACTGGTCCCATCACCTCCTGGCAAATAGAAGGGGAAGAAATGGAGGCAGTGAGAGATTTCACTTTCTTGGGTTCCATGATCACTGTAGATGGTGACAGCAGTCACGAAATTAGAAGACGCCTGCTTCTTGGGAGAAAAGCAATGACAAACCTAGACAGCATCTTAAAAAGCAAAGACATCACCTTGCCGACAAAGGTCCGTATAGTTAAAGCTATGGTTTTCCCAGTAGTAATGTACGGAAGTGAGAGCTGGACCATAAAGAAGGCTGATCGCCGAAGAATTGATGCTTTTGAATTATGGTGCTGGAGGAGACTCTTGAGAGTCCCATGGACTGCAAGAAGATCAAACCTATCCATTCTGAAGGAAATCAGCCCTGAGTGCTCACTAGAAGGGACAGATCCTGAAGTTGAGACTCCAGTACTTTGGCCACCTCATGAGAAGAGAAGACTCCCTAGAAAAGACCCTGATGTTGGGAAAGATGGAGGGCACAAGGAGAAGGGGACGGCAGAGGACAAGATGGTTGGACAGTGTTCTCGAAGCTACCAACATGAGTTTGGCCAAACTGTGAGAGGCAGTGGAAGACAGGTGTGCCTGGCGTGCCTTGGTCCATGGGGTCACGAAGAGGTCGGACACGACCTGAACGACTGAACAACAAAATAAAAAATGATTATAAAAAAAGACCAGGTGAGGAAGTGCAGGCACTTATGATATGATGCTAACACTGTCTATGCATGTAGGAGCAAGCTGCATTGTGCCGTTTGGCAACTTTGACCCAGCCTGACTAATCAATGCCTAATTGGGTAAGGAGGGCGGCGAGAGAGAAAAGAATTCCTCTGCATTTTGAAATGGATGCAATTCTACTAGAAAAGCATTTTACAAGAAGTTCGGGTAATCCAATACCCCGATATGCATTTTTTAAAGAATGCAATTAACAAAAATATGTCATGCATACTATTAAACTAGATAAGGTGGGAGAGAAGAGAGTGACACAGAAGAAGCTCAACCACAGGCATCAAAACGGCCTGAATTCTTCTGTTGCTTCAGTTAAAGAAATTTGAGCTATCCTAACCCTTTCAGCAAGACCTTCAAATTTAACAAGCGAGGTCCCACAAAAGATATATATGCAGTGGTGAGTTCCAACAGAAATGTTCCTCTTCAGAGCTCCAGCAAACAAGGAATGGTTTTTTAGGGTACAAAATCAGAACTGTATTTGTGCAAGTGTTTTGCTTTGTTTTCCAGTCTTGAATAAAGCAATTCTTTTAACTCTGTCTGGTACCCATGGTAATAACCCATGGTAATGCAGATGATGTAACTATAATAATAATAATAATAATAATAATAATAATAATAATAATAATAATAATAAATCATTACCCACAATTGCATTAATTACCTTTATTTCCATTTAATTTCATTAACATCTGCATTTTCAAATAAAATGGAAGAGAATGGGTCAAAGTAAGGCTGATATTTTTGAATTGCAGTTTTACGAAGCCTCTGGAGGTTCCCCCGCTTCATGAACACCCTAGTATCCACTTAACTAAAGAATCCACAAAATTCTAGATTTCATGGACACGGGAAAGAATGAAAGTACATTAACAACTTAGACGAGATGAACCTTCACATTCCCTTCCATCCCTACAATTCTATGATTCTAGGAACTTCTGATAAGGTTCTGAAATCCGAGAAGGGCTATGCATAGTTTTGTGTGCGATGAGACCGCAATGCCTCAGCCATTTCCCCATCCTTCTCTCAGGGCTCAAGCTATAGAATTAGCACCCTGGTCCAGCAGCGGAGGGAAATCGCTCGAGCGCCTGGGGTGGTGCACCCAGGGTAGGGCACCCATGGGGCGGGGCGAGGGCAGGAGTCTGCCTGCCTCCTCCCACTCAGCCGCCCTACAGCTGGGGGGGAGGCAGTGGGTGAACCGTTTGGGCAGCGCGGAGTTGGTCCCTTACCTTTCCCGCCCCGACCTGGCCACAGTGATCCATGCGACGGTTACCTCCAGGCTTGACTACTGTAACTCGCTCTACGCGGGGCTGCCCTTGAAACTGTCCCAGGAACTCCAGCGGGTCCAGAATGCTGCAGCGAGGCTCCTCACGGGGACCTTGCCATGGGAGCATATTCACCCAGTGCTTCACCAACTGCACTGGCTCCCGGTGGAGTACCGGGTCAGGTTCAAGGTGCTGGTTTTGACCTTTAAAGCCCTATGCGGCCTAGGACCCTCGTACTTATGGGACAGCCTCTCCTGGTATGTCCCACAGAGGACCCTAAGGTCCTTGAATAATAATAGTTTAAGGGTCCTGGGTCCAAAAAGAAGCCAGATTATCCTCCGCCAGGGCCTTTTCAGTGATGGCTCCGACCTGCTGGAATGCTCTGTCCCATGAAACTAGGGCCCTGCAGGACCTGATCTGCTTCTGCAGGGCCTGTAAGGACAGAGCTATTCCAACTGGCCTTCAATTTAGCCTGATTCGTTATTCCTTTTTTTTCCTTCCCTTTTTCTTTGAAGAAACCTTTTCTGAGACCCCACATTTAAACCCTTCCCTGGTCTTCTTACTGGCCCTAGCAGGAATAACTTGGCCAGTTAGCCCTGGTGATGTTCATTTATGTTGTATTTGGTGCTGTTTTTAACCTTTTTTTAAAAAAAAAAAGTCATTTTTAATCAATGTTTTATATTTGTTGTTAGCCGCCCTGAGCCCGGCTTTTAAATTGGGAAGGGCGGGGTATTAAATAAAAATTTATTATTATTATTATTGAGACGCATGGCTCAGGCACACTGCAGGCCCCGCGGTGAGTGCCGCTCGGCATTTTGTCACCCTCCTCAGTTGTGACACCTGGGGTGGCACCGCACCCCCCCTTCCTCTACCCCTGCCCTGGTCAACTAGACTAACCTTCAAGCCTAGCCTTCTTTTCCCTGTACAAAACCCATCCTTCCTAGAAAAAACCCCTGCTACTATAAAACCCTGAAAAGAAACAATGCAAGCCTGGAGAGAAGTGACTAGTGGGGTGCCACAGGGTTCTGTCTTGGGCCCAGTCTTATTCAACATCTTTATCAATGACTTGGATGATGGGCTTGAGGGCATCCTGATCAAGTTTGCAGATGACACCAAATTGGGAGGGGTGGCTAATACCCCAGAGGACAGGATCACACTTCAAAATGACCTTAACAGATTAGAGAACTGGGCCCAAGGCAAACAGGATGAATTTTAACAGGGAGAAATGTAAAGTACTACACTTGGGCAAAAAAATTGAAAGGCACAAATACAGGATGGGTGACACCTGGCTTGAGAGCAGTACATGTGAAAAGGATCTAGGAGTCTTGGTAGACCACAAACTTGACATGAGTCAACAGTGTGATGCAGCAGCTAAAAAAGCCAATGCAATTCTGGGCTGCATCAATAGGAGTATAGCGTCTAGATCAAGGGAAGTAATAGTACCACTGTATTCCGCTCTGGTCAGACCTCACCTGGAATACTGTGTCCAGTTCTGGGCACCACAGTTCAAGAGAGATACTGACAAGCTGGAACGTGTCCAGAGGAGGGCAACCAAAATGGTCAAAGGCTTGGAAACGATGCCTTATGAGGAACGGCTTAGGGAGCTGGGTATGTTTAGCCTGGAGAAGAGAAGGTTAAGGGGTGATAGGATAGCCATGTTCAAATATATAAAAGGATGTCATATAGAGGAGGGAGAAAGGTTGTTTTCTGCTGCTCCTGAGAAGAAGACACGGAGCAATGGATTCAAACTACAAGAAAGAAGATTCCACCTAAACATTAGAAAGAACTTCCTGACAGTAAGAGCTGTTCGACAGTGGAATTTGCTGCCAAGGAGTGTGGTGGAGCCTCCTTCTATGGAGGTCTTTAAGCAGAGGCTTGACAGTCACCTGTCAGGAATGCTCTGATGGTGTTTCCTGCTTGGCAGGGGGTTGGACTGGATGGCCCTTGTGGTCTCTTCCAACTCTATGATTCTATGATTCAAGCCAAAATATACCAATTCACTTAATTCAGAAGTGCAAACAAGTCTAGCACTTAAGTCAATTTGTACCCTGGGTGAAGTGACCTGTTCTTGCATTTGTAGAGGCAACAGCTCAGCTCCCTCTCTCTTAAAAGTTAGCACATGCCGTTGGTAACCAAGGTGCTCTCTTGCCTGGAACAGATTAGGGCCTTTGTGCAAAGCAAAATGAAGCTTTACAGAAGCCCTTTCCCCCAAGAGACGTCGCCTTGGTATAAGTCACAATGACAACACATGGAAAATGCTGAAAGTTCCATCCATGCAATGGAAACAGTTGCTCACTTTCCTAAAGCTCACTGTTTCCTTCCTCTTTCTCTTGAGGAATCGTGTCACCTGGGAAAACAAAGGCGTGCGCTTCTTTGAAAAGGTCTCACACACTGATTCTGCAAGGCTACTCTGCAGAATCCAGTCACACACCCTGGAAATTGTCACTAATGATGAATGAGCCTCTTACATACAGGAAGCAATCCTTTTGCATGGGGGTTCCATTCCAGGCCATAGCTGTCAACTTTCAGATTTGAAAATAAGGGATTTTAAAAAAAACTTTCAGATTTGAAAATAAGGGATGCCGCGAGGGCGGTGCAATGTCACCAAGTAGCCTCGCCACCCTGAGCTCCAGAGGCTGCGCGCACACGGGTGAGCGAAAGAGCGAGCACATAGACGGCAGGCAGGCTGTCTGTCTGCTTGGGCGTGAGGGTCTAGCTGCACAAGGCATGGAAGCTCCGCCCCCAGTCGGTCTCAGACTCCTTATTGGCAGCCGAGCAACGCAGCTGAGGAGCCTCCCTGGCCAGCAGGGAGGGAGAGGAGCTGCTTCCTTTGAAATCCGGGAAATTTAAGGGATATCAACAATCCGGGATAGCAGCGGGAAACGGCATTGGAATAAGGGAGTTTCCCACCCAAAAAAGGGAGGGTTGACAGCTATGTTCCAGGCCCCTGCATGCGTCAGTGTATAAGCCTTCTCCCAAGTCCAAAATGACCCATTTGTCAGCGATCACACGTCCGTTAAAATGGTTGCCACCTGCATGTACCTTAAGTATGTATACAAACCCAACAACAGGTGTGAGCTTGCTTTTTGCTGGGCAATCTCATTTATTTTAGGTCTAATTTGAGACAAACAAACTCTCCTCATCCAAACAAGGAAGCCTTTCTCTTTTCTGGTCTTCCATTTAAAACATTATTTCGATTCCATGGTACACTTTACTAAAATGTTTAAAGGTTTTCTTTGTCCTTGAATCTTCCCGCAACGCTCGCCATCCACTCCCGCCACACCCTTTGAGAACCACCGAACTAAAACTAACGTAAATACAGTGACAGGTAGGTAGCCATGTTGGTCTGTCATAGTCAAAACAAAATAAAAAATAAAAAAATTCCTTCCAGTAGCACCTTAGAGACCAACTAAGTTCGTTCTTGGTATGTGCTTTTGTGTGCATGCACACGTCTTCAGATACACTGAAACAGAAGTCACCAGACCCTTATATATAGTGAGAGGGTGGGGAGGGGTATTACTCAGAAGGGTGGTGGGAATGGGTGATTGGCTGATAGCTGTGGTAAACCTGTTGACGACTGTTAACGACTGCAATTAGTCTTACAAGAAAAAGCAAGGGGTGAGAAGGTTAAAAATAGCTTTGTCATGTATAATGAGATAAGAATCCAATGTCTTTGTTCAGACCAGGTCTCTCCATGGTTTTTAAGCTTGGTAATGAGTTGCAATTCAGCAACTTCTCTTTCCAGTCTATTTCTAAAATTCCTTTGCAATAAGACAGTAAATACAGTGGCACCTCTGGTTACGTACTTAATTCGTTCCGGAGGTCCGTTCTTAACCTGAAAACGTTCTTAACCTGAAGCACCACTTTAGCTAATGGGGCCTTCCCCCTGCCGCTGCGCCGCCGCTGCCCAATTTCTGTTCTCAACCTGAAGCAAAGTTCTTAACCCGAGATAAAATTTCTGGGTTAGCAGAGTCTGTAACCTGAAGCGTATGTAACCTGAAGCATATGTAACCAGAGGTACCACTGTACTAATGTTAA